>JAUTXW010003899.1:0-50000 GCA_030620095.1 Kuschelorhynchus macadamiae
AAACTAAAATACAAATATGAAAAATACTTATTCAATTAATAACTAAAATTTTGTAAAGTAAAGTGTGATGTAGTGATGAACTGCAAATATGTTGTATTATTTTTATTATTTTAAATTAATAAATTTAAATAATAAAAAAATGAAAAAGGATATAAATAAAAAAAAAATAAAAATATAAATTAATAAAAATCATTGGTAAATTGGCTTTACTCGAAATTTCCCTCTTTATGAATTCATTTAATCAAGAAAAATGAAAGATATCACAATTTTTAGAAATCCACATATTACAAAATAATTGCGTACTGAACTAAACTGAGTCATAATTCACTTTTCTAGATAAAAGAAAGAATTCGTAACAAAGGAAGTTCCGATAAAGCCATTATATGGAGTTTTTTACAAGAGTGTGCATGTTTTGATTTTCCTGTGTAAAATCACAATGTATTTTTGCCACAATATAATTATTTTGAACTTAAGAATTTAACTGTATCTGATTGTTCCCTTTAGTTATTATTTTTTTATTTTGTGATTAGGTCGATTGCGATGATATTTTGACAACATCTAGTAGATTAACGTCGCTACGACTTTAACTTGTTGATGTTGCCAATTTAATATTGCAACATATATCCTTTTGTTTCAAGTAATTTACTTTGAAATTTTGTTTATAGGTTGTTCCACATAAGATAAAGTACCACCTTGTTACAGAAGGTGTATGAAAACATAAATTCCTTGGTTTAATTTAAATTTTTTTAATTACGTTACTTTCATGTATTTCGAAAAAATAATGCTATAGTGTTGCCAAGTTCTGAATTTTGATAACTATTTTTTAAAAACCCCCTTTATATTCTATTATAAATAATAAACAGAGCAACAAAGGACGAGTTAACGATGAGATATTAATATGGGTTTACAAATAAATATTTCTGACTTATTGAAGACTATCTTCAGTCAGAGTCGTCACAGGTAATTTAAAAAATATTTAAGTCTTAAATAAATCATTAAATCTATTTTAAATTACTTGTGGCAGCTCTGGCAGTGATTCTCGAAAAATAAAAAGATCTAAGTTTAAAAACAAGTCTTTCTTTCAGCGATAAATGACTTAAGCCTTAAAACTTATTACAATATGAATTTTGAAGATAAGTCAAAAAAGGAAATGAAAGTATTTTCATTGATTTAAATATTTTTATCGGCTTAAGTCTTGAATCTTTTTTCGTTTCGTTCGTTTTTTCCTTTTTAAGAATCGAATACAAAAATCAATATTTCGTGGTAAGTCAATTTTTTTGCTAGTTTTCAGAGCCCTTATAACACTGAATAATATACTAATATCATATTCTGTATTATATATTATATTCTGTATTATATATTATAGTATTGTCATGCTGGTTGCTTCGTCTTAAGGTCTCTGGCGTGCTCTCGAGGTACGTAAGAATGAAATTAGCATTTTATAAAGTAAGGTAGAGCTTTGTACTAACTTGGCTTCGGTTACAGAAATTAGACGTGCATCATCTCATACTTTGGACCGTTAAGACAAACAAACGTAATACGGCTTTAAACCATTGAGTATGTAAACTTGTGGGGTCTGACAGCCGAAGCTTTGAAAAAAAGGTGGAAGAATCGGGACAAGCTAGTTATCTGAAATTCGTTCCCCTCTGATAGGTAATGGTGGAAGTTTCGGAATTACGGTGGATGATGAGATTCAAGTCAAGTGTGAATCTACCTTAATTCGCGTTGCCATTTATAACAGAAATAATACTTATGATTGTAAGGTCCATTGCATTGTGAATGAGTTAATTTATTCACTGAATAGTATGGGCCAAATATAGTTGAGAAAATCTTAGTCTGGGGAATAATTGACAGTCTGCCACAACGTGGCCTCATCTTGGGTCATATATGTACGAAGATAGGGTTGTTGATCAGAGGCTGATGTGAAAAGGAACTGGACTTTTTATAAAAAACAAGGTAGGGTCATGTATTTACTGAAAATTACATTAACATAAAAATAGTACATGTACTTATTCTTACTTTGGGGTCTTTCGAGTAAAGAATATTAACCGGGGGGTATAGAAAACTTGAGGAAATTGACAATTTAAAGTTTGGTTTAGGATTGGACAAGTTTAAGGAGCTCTTTTCCTGATAAAGCTGCTGTTTTGGAGTATCTGGTAGGAGGTAGGAGCAAGAAAATATGTTTTGTTATCCGGATGGCGTTTCCTGGTTGAGGTACTTGCGGAGGCTTCGGAATATGGACTGAGCTAGAAGTCAAGTCAAATATAATTTCTGCTTACTAGCGGGACGTAGATATTTACAAATTACTTCTTTTCGATTTTTGTAAATATTTTTAGTCCCATTATATTCGAATATATTTCAATTTTTAAATCTTTAAATAGTTGGACATAAACTGAACATCTAATCATAATTTTATGTTAATATAAATAAATACAAAAAAACATATTTCATCAAGAATCGTCGAGTGGTTGAGCTAAGAAGTGCGGCAGGTACAACATAGTGTTGCCATCTTATCCATTTTAAAAGTTATTTTCAGATTTACCATTAAGATTTGACAAATACAAATGAATATATAGGTTTTTTGAGGGTAGTGGTAGTAAAATTTACATTTAAAAAACGTATAACGGCGTTTTTAAACAAATATGGAATATTTTCAGCCCACCTCATGGTATTCTTTCACATAGGCGGAAATCTGCACTGGCTTTCTACCAGTAACCCCTTAAATAATTAATTTAATCTTGGTTTTTCCAAGTGAAATTTAAAATTAAAAAATCTCTCGTTATGCATATTTCGTTTTATTAGGATAAAGAAGTGTGACTCTATTTAATTCCACCCATAGTCATTTAGTAATACAAATTTAAATTATCTTCACTCATAAGGCATCCTTCTTTTTGTTTACAAAAATGAAGGATAAGCCAATAAGTTATTTAAATATGTAATAATTAAAAGCCTATATGTAAAACTAAATAGGATCATACTTTCCTATTCCAAATAAAAGAAGGATTGATAACAAAGAAAGTTCCGAGTAAAAGAAGTTCACTGACTTTTATATCGAAGTCTATTGAATAAGAAGTTTTTTACGCTGGTTTTTTAAACATTTTATTTGGCCGCCATTTGGTTTTACTATCTTGAATTCGTACGAAAATTTTACCAGTTCATCTTTATATCACACTTAGTTCGAGCGCGAAATTTAAAATTAATCTAATAAGTAATTTTTCTAGACTGATTTTTTAAACATTGTATTAGACCGCCATTTTGTTTCGCCATGTTGGATTCGTACCAAAATTTTTCCCTTTCATCCCTATGTTCCACTTAATTTGTATGCATAATTTGAGGTAAATTGTATAAGTAATATTTTAGTAATAATTGGATTTTTCCCAAAATGTTACCATGTCATGTCCATATGATCCCTAATATTGGAGCAAAATTTGAAGTCCATCGGGTAAATAGTTTTTTAGCTATACCGCGAAGAGACAGACCGACGGAAATGAGAAAACATTTTTTTGGGCATCTGACGAAGTGAAGATCTGTAAAAACCTGGGAGGGTAATTTTTTCACGATTGCAACACTTTTTATGAAAGAAGTAATAAATATTAAATAGTGATAACTCGTTTGTCAGAAGAGAGCCTTAGTTTAAATAAAGTTACTCAAAAAAATCGCTTTGGTGGTTTAAATATATAGATACATTTTCGATCTACTTTGTCTACTAGAATATTTACATAGTTTTTCGATGAATTCATGAGAAAAAGTAACCAGCTTAAAAAATTGCTGAAAGTAAAAAATAATATATTAAACCATCATGAAAAGCAGTATTTATGAAAACTAGTATTTTTCTCAAATATTTAAAAGAATTGAATATAGACAAGTAATTGTATCTTCTGCTTTTTAACTGACAAATTAAACTTAAGCCCTACCTTCTTTTTATGATATTCATATTTTCTTTGCTGCCACGGACGTACCAACAGATTTTCCCTAGTAGAAATCATTGTTATCTCAAAGTGTTATGTAATTTCGATATTTATTTCAATCTTTTAAAAATGCAAATACTTTCATAGAGAGTAATATTTTATATCGGCTTGCTATAACGTGTGTGTATGAACTGGCAGTTGCCAAGTAAACAATTACTTTACTAGAGTTCCTTGTATTGATCTTTTCTGTGGTTGGGAAAACGAAAACACATTTTCATGTCATTTGAATTATTTACTAGAAATATTAAAAGAAATGAGGGTAATTGAGTCTAGAGTTTATTCTTAATAAAATGTATCCAATTTGAAATGAAATTTGTAGAAAATTAAATGCATTAAAATTAAAAGTGGTATTAATATCTTTTCGTTATTGTAATATAATTGATTCTTTAAAGCCTGGAAAAGCACCCGGGCATGATCAAATAACCTCAGAAACACTAAAGCAAATAAAATTTGAAGTATCGGCACCCTTATCTCATTTAATTAACAACATAATAAGAAGTGGTAACGTTCCGCGTGAGTTTAAAATGTCAGTAGTTAAGCCCCTATTTAAAAAGGCGATCGGAATCAACTAGTTAATTACCGTCCAATTTCCTTGATTACATCTTTAACAAAAGTATTTGAGACTGTAATAAAAAATAGGTTGAATAAGTATCTTGATAAATTTAAATTACTATCAAGTAATCAATATGGATTTAAGGAGGGGAAGAGTACAACGGATTCAATCTATCATTTAGTAAGTAAAGTTTATAAGTCCATTGATTTAAATGAGCCCTGTTTGTGTATATTTCTGGATCTGGCTAAGGCCTTCGACACGGTAGACCATTCGCTGTTGTTAGATGAATTGGAAAGTATCGGAGTAAGAGGGATTCCAGGTCAACTTTTTAAAAGTTATCTGGAAAAAAGACCACAAATAGTAAATGTCAATGGCCAATACAGTGGAGAAATGGAAACAAACTGTGGCATACCTCAAGGGACTGTTCTGGGACCTGCACTTTTTTCTGTATATATAAATCGATTACTCGCTTTAAATACTGATGGAGACATCATAAGTTTTGCCGATGACACTGTCTTATT
Organism: Kuschelorhynchus macadamiae; assembly: GCA_030620095.1. Taxonomy (NCBI): domain Eukaryota; kingdom Metazoa; phylum Arthropoda; class Insecta; order Coleoptera; family Curculionidae; genus Kuschelorhynchus; species Kuschelorhynchus macadamiae. Next base: position 5,043 of record JAUTXW010003899.1, read on the forward strand.
TCAAAGAGCAGAATCTTGGGAACAACTTAAACAAAAATCTGAGACAGCATTAAAGGCCATTTTCAACTGGTTTGTTAACAAAAAACTTAGCATCAATTCTGAAAAAACTAAATTTATAGCTTTTACTTCCTACAAAAGCAAAATACCTGATTTAAGATCTCTCAATATAACCTATAAGGGAAAATTAATTTCTATATCTTCAGTAGAATCGATGAGATATTTGGGTGTTGAAATAGATCAACATTTGAGATGGGATCGCCATGTTGGTAATGTCGTTGGTACTCTAAGATCTCTCATCTATAGATTCAAGATCTTTTCGTCGTTTTTGGATATACAACATTTAAGAATGCTTTATTATGCTTTGGTAGAATCCAGAATTCAGTACGCCATCATTGGATGGGGGGGAGTATTTGACAACCATCTTAAAAATTTGGCAATATTGCAGAAAGTTTTCTTAAAAATAATCTACAAAAAAAAATCGTACTTACTCTACAAATTTACTTTTCGAGGAAACAAAAATTCTAGATTTGAGACAACTGTTTTTCTACGGCTTGATTATACATTTAAATAAACATAAAACACTTATCACTTACGTAGACCATCAATACGAAACAAGAAAAAAAATACATCATATCTCAAAAACGCCAATTATAAAAAAGACAGTGGGTCAACGAAGTCCCGCATATTTAATATTAAGAGCATACAACTATCTGCCTGATTATCTAAAGGAATTAGTTTTGAGATCAAACTCTAAAGGGTTGTTAAGAAAAAAAACAAAATTGTTTTTAACATCAATCCAAAGAACGGAAATACACAAAATAGTAAATATTAAAAATTGAAATTACAAAAAGGTTTTAATCACTAATTGCGGAAATCTATATTTTAAGTGTAAATGTAAATATTGTTATAGTACATTCTCTTCTGTTGTTAAATTGTCTGCGCACAGCTATTGCTCCTGCAGATTTTTTTGGTTTATTTTCTTTTAGATATATTTTCGAAATGTATACATTTATTGGCCTTTTATGTAAATAAACGATTTATTATAATTATTTATATATATATATATATATATATATATATATATATATATATATATATATATATATATGTATATATTATATCTCAACACGAATTCGCAGACTAGAAATTTTCTTTTGGGCTGTTTTACTTCATGCGAATTTTTCATTTGTGCCAATACAGACAATGGAAGCCCAAAAAAATGATTGTAATATAGGGTTTTTTAACTTTTGGATGGAAATTTCAAAACAATCTATTATGCACTGCATATTTCTGAACCTTATTCGGAAGAATATTGGTAGACATTTTTGAACTTCCGAAAGTGATTTCCACTGAATAAATGCCTAATATTTGAAATGGAAGGTTAAGCTTAATTTTCTTTAAAGTTACAATAATTTCAATTTTAGTTAGATGGCACCTTGTGGAGAGCATCTAAACAATAAAGAGGGAGTTACTGGGTATACCATATAAATAAAATATCTTGATTTTCTTTCTTTCCTACCCGTAATGTTTTGCACTCGACAAATTTGGATTTCATTTTTGGCTTTACGCTTACTTGAATGAACTTATCCATCCTCTGAATTCCAGTACCTTCAGGAGCCTCTAGTTCATCTGGTATATTCAAGCTTGATTTGCTATCTGATGATGATATTCGAGATTTTTTGTGCTGGAAGAAGGTTCCAAAACTCGGTCTCGCTGTCGCTTTAGAAAAACACATCTTCTTTTGTGTGCTTCTTTTCTCTGTTTCTGGCAATCAAAAATGTGTGGAATCACTCCCGGCTTCATTTTATTGTTCACATTTTTCATCACCTTATAGTCCATAGAATTGTCTATAACTTCTTCAAGCTATAATCAGATATACCTAAGTAATGAAACAATCCAATATAAGTATATTTATTAAATAACTAGCATTTGCCCGCGGCTTTGCTCACGTTACAACTTTAAAGCCAAAAAATATTCTGTATCCCGTGGGAACTGGGAAAATCCGGCCTTATTCCTTGTCTACATCAGAAAGGGAACCTCTATGCAAAATTTCAGCTTTCTAGGTCTAGGGGTTTGACATGGGCGTTGATGAATCAGTGAGTCAGGACTCTTTATATGTATTAAGATTTTTGTAACACCCTGTATAAATTTTTAAAAATCTGAAAATATGTATCAAAGTAAAATAAAAAACACGCGTTCAAGCGTTTTTACGAAAAATTGACCGTGTTTTTAGTAAAAAAAATATTGTAATATTGAAGGGGCTGGTTTCACACCCTTGGAATCAGAGTTTTCAAGAATCCCTTCTTCTCGAACCTCTACACCCTAAAATCAACTTGTATGCCAAAATTCAGATTTCTACGTCAAGAGGTTTGAGCAGGATCGTGATGAATGAGTGAGTGAATATTAGTATAGATAAGAACAACAATAAAAACAATAATGCTAGGAAAAAAACAAGCTAATGCTAGCCTTTAATTTTTATTGCATTGTCACTGAAAAATAGTATTGTATTCCCTGAAACTTTCAGCCAATTAGCTTTTTTCCATAACCAGATAATTATTATTCGTTTCAAGACTTTCCAGAGGCAAGTAAATATTAAAAGCGTGTAAAAAAACTTCCATTGAAATGATCCTTACAGCAGTATTTTGTTGACTTATCGGTTACAAATTCTGTCCTCCGCATAGCTTGCTGCTACAGCTTTCTTGCCTTTACGTTTCTTAATAAAGAGTTTTTCAGGGATAGTAGCAGTCGTGTTTTTACAACTCGAAACTATGGAGTATTTATAAATATTCTTCTTTAAATTTCCATAATGACACTAATTCTACTTTAAAAATACCAAAAAAAATTAAATATATATTCGATTCACCATAAATAAACCAGAGCTATGATCTTTCCGTATACTATGTCGAACTAAAAGAAAACCACGCGAATAGCATAGCAACAGCCAGCCGAGGCCCACTGCCCGGATTCTATGACGTCACACCATTCCCAGACACAATGAAATAGTCAACATTGAAAATGGCAATACAAACAACAAAATAATCAATGCAAATTCGGAAGAAATGTCGGATATAAGAATAGACAAATTAGAAAAAGCGCTAGTACAACAAAAGAACAGAGTAGACAGCGAAGACAATAGCCTGCCAGAAATGCTAAAGGAAAGTGATAGGAAAACCAAGAAAGAACTCGTACACTTATTTAATAAATGCCTATGGAACGGAAATATCCAAAAAGATTGTGAAAACGCAATACTATTTCTCTTATACAAATAATAGAGAATTGCGGACCGATCATGCCAAATTTACAAGGTATTTATCCGAATAATAACAAACAGATTAAAGCATAAATCCGAAACCCATTAACCGAGAGATGAAGCAGGCTTCCGCGGCCACTTTAGCACCAGTGAACACCTCTACACGGTAAGACAAATAATAGAAAAAACCTTATAGTACAATATACCATTGTGGATACCATTTATTGACTGTAGAAAAGCCTTTGATACGATAGAAAACCTGGCAATAATTAGATCAATGAGAAATGCTAGAATAGACCAAAGGTATATAAATTTATTCAACAACATATATAAAAACTCACGAAAGCACAAACAAAATCAAAATTGAGTCAATCAAGCAGATATCATATCTACAAAATTATTCACCTTGGTACTATGAGATGTCGTTAAAGAACTAAATTGGACAGGAAAAAGACTAAATATACAGGGTGCGCACCTGCATAACCTGGATTCGCAGACGATATTATAATCATTAATTATTAATATTAATTAATTAAAAGTACACCAGAGAGCCATCGAACTCAAATTATTAGGAATAACATTAAGAGACCACGAAACTAACGAGTGAATAAGACGCAGGTGACTGACATAATAATTAGAATTAGTTTAATGAAATAGCAATGAGCGGCACATAAAGAACTGGAGTGGATGTATCACCCGATGGAGACGCTGGAATGATAAAAGAAGCATAGGATGCCCGCAGCAAATATGGTTCGACGACCTGAAAAACATGGCCGAACTCAACTGGTACCAAGTCGTCCAGAATAGAGGAGAATGGACCAAGATGAGAGACGAGCCTTATATCAATGGATACAGCGCGGCTAAGAGAAGAAGAAGACCAAATGTAACTTTTTGCAGCGAGAAATCGAATATTCACATCTATCGGTCGGTACCAAATGGTATTGATATCGTATGCTATTGTCAAACCGAGCCCTCATAAATCGGAAGCCCTGGATGCTATGTCACCACTATCCAACCTCAGATAGATGCACCACTATCTGGAGCTTGTGGGTTACTTTCGCAAGTTTCTGCCGGTGTTTTCAGTAAAAACTCGAGATATCTTGAACCTTCTGCAGAAAGACGCATAGTGAAACTGAACAAAGAAATATTTCCGATATGTTAAAAATATACACACTTTTAATGCAATTGAGGTTTACAAAGGCTTTGAGGCGATTATTTAACCAATCCATGATGGTGTTAAGAGTAAATTATCTTCAGTCGTATGAGCGAGAAAACTTTCGTCCTGGTTTACATTTTAAAGCACTATTTTATAAATCAATTTTGGTATACAGTATACAATGAAGGGGCTAATTGTGTAAAGAGGGGACCGAAAACGCTTCGTTTTCGAGACACAGGCTGGTAATATGTTAATACTTCTCTTGTTTTCTTATAATTTTGTACATTTGTACTTATTTTTATACCAATTTTCGTATACAATATACAACAGGGGTGCTCAAACTTGAACTGCTAGCGATCTACCTCAATATTTTTAGACTACTTACGATCGACTCTGAGAGGCTGCAAGTATGTGTGATGCAGGGTTGTCGTACATACACGATACATACACCCTACCTACCTTCTTACCTACCTAGGTAGGGTGTACCGTAGCATATATAGATATTAGCTTTCCGCACAATATTCATTATTTTAGTCAAGGTTTCGGTTAGGTTTAGTTAGGTTCTTCTCTACAATATCAATGAAAAAACTCATAGTTATTCAAAATTGCGAGTTTATTGGTTGTTACAAAACAAAAGAGTTACGTATGGTGTTAAACTTAACTAAGGAGTGACTTCGGATGTTGAAGCGTGGCTCTGCATGTCCTCAGCGTACTTTTCAGAAGATGGTACGTAACCACTGAGTGCTAATCGCAAACATGATGACATATAATCGTCAGTTAGTCGATTGCGATATTTTGACTTAATTATCTTCATTTCAGAAAATGCAGACTCGCACAAGTAAGTTGACCCAAACATTGCTGTCAGTTGAAGGGCGATTTGCCTTAGATTCGGATATTTATCTTCAGATATCACCAGAAACTTGTATCAGATGCTGTAGCTTTGAGATGTATATCTGATATAATCTGCACCAACTCATTTTCGACAGAACATGAGTTCATATTAAACTGACTTGCTATTTCAGTAGTTAATTCCTCAATGTTTTTACATGAAAAAGAATAACTCATAAATGATGCTACATTTGCCATTTTACTACAATCATAAAAACGCATTTCGAATTGTCCCAAAATATTTGATAATTCAGCCTCATACGTATCATAATTCAACTGAGGAATCCTTGCTTTCAAAGACGGAAAATGTTTCAGATCCTTTCTTTTCAGTTGATTTATCATAAGTTGCAATTTACTTTTGAATGCGTTTACTGCGCTAATCATCTCAATAACAGTTTTTCCTTTACCTTGAAGCTCCAAGTTAATGGTGTTTAAGTGCATTGTGATGTCAGTCAAAAATGCCAAATCAGTCAGCCATTTTTCGTTTTTCAACATCTGAGTGTCATCACCTCTTTCGTCTAGAAAAGCTGTTATTTCGGGCAATAATTCTTGAAACCTTTCTAGGAATTTTCTGCGCCTCAACCACCTGACGTCCGTGTGAAGAACTAAATCAGTGTGTTCAGCTGACTCCCTATCTTCCAACTTAAAGAGCCGCCGTTGCAAGCTACGTGCACGGATGGAATTCACAATTTTTGTTGCAATGCCCATAATTTCCTCCGTGTTTAAAACTTTTGAACACAAAACTTGTTGATGTATAATGCAATGGACAAAAAAAAAATGAAGGGAAATCTTGATTAGCTCGACACAATGCCACAACACCGTTTTTGTTTCCAGTCATTGCTGGTGCTCCATCGGTTATAATGCACACTAATTTATATATTTGTAGCCTGTAGTTTTTTACATAATTGAAGAAAACGTCATATAGGAATGATTGTCAAAAATTCTTCCTTAGCCAACATGTCATTGAATACCATCCGAATAAAAATACACAGCTGGGCAGTGTCTGTCATATCAGTAGATTCGTCGAACTGTAAAGGAAAGTATGTACATTCCATGATATCATTTTTTTGTTTATCTGCCATGTCCTGACTCATGACTTCAATACGCCTTGTGACAGTCGGACGAGATAACTGAAGTTCTCTAATAGCAGACATGATTTCTGTTTTATTTTTAAAATCTCCAACTAAAGTCTCACCCGCTTCAATAAATGCTTCCTTTACAACCGATCCATCTTCGAATGGTTTCTTGTGTTTCGCTAATATATGAGATATTTTAAATGACGCGATCGTAGCAGCTTTTGATTGTTTGGCTGGTCTTGTGAACATGGTTTGTTCTTTTTTCAAACAAAATGTCAAATCACGTACTTTTCGTTTTCTTAATTCACTCTGTGGCGGAAAATCCGTTTCATAGTTTTTATGAACCGTTTTATGATGCCTTAAGTATTGTAACTGACGCATGACAAATAAGACAAATGCACTTATCCTTCACCATACAAAACAAAAATTCTTCCTCCCAATCGTTATTAAAATGATACGTTTTAGATTTCTTCGCTGCACTCATTTTGTACTATTTAATAATAAACTTTGTATCGACGCCGTAGTATTGCCTTCAAGTTGCAATTCAGAATGACTCCAATTTCTGCAGGCAACATTTATATCGGCGTGAACGAAAGTCTCGAATGTTCCCGTCAAACGCGCCGCCCGAAATTTCTAGAAAAGCGGCGAGTATAAAAAAAGCGGCGAGTATAAAAAAAGCGGCTTTTCTTTGACAAGTACCGCGCGTTCCTTTGATAAAGCCGTCTTTTGCCGCTAGCAGACTATTATTTTATTACGTAATAATTTTTTGTAGTTTAGGTAAGTACCTACTTATTAAAAAAAAATTTCTTCTCGAGATTTACTCAAAAAGCACTCGCGATCGACTGGTCGATCGCGATTGACCGTTTGAGCACCCCTGGTATACAATGAAGCGACTAAATGAATTTTGGAAAAATATACCGTGAATCCTTCCACACTTTTGACTATTTTTTTTGCTTTTACTATTTTTCCATATTCCGCATATTTTGGTAGTAGCTCTTACTTTTAAGGACTAAATTCAATAGCAAAAATTATAGAAAAAGCTCCTTGTGGGCAGTTATTTACAACTGTTCCTCTAGAATCATTATTCTTTACACTGATGTGCATAATTTTTATGAAAGCACGTTCAATATACAGTCTGAAGCAGACAGTATACATGTACTTTGAAAACATGTATCTCTCTGTACACGAAAAAGTCAGGATTTTGCGAAGAACATCCTTATAAGTTTAAGCAATTAAGCATGCATTAATCAAGTGTCCTATCCTTAATTTTTAGATCATACGTAAAAAAAATAAATGCGGACAAGCATTTATCTATAAACAAAAACACGTACCCATTTAAGATAAGCAAATTGATTAATTGATGTAAATGCCACGGTCAATATTTGATATTCGTGTCGTAAAAATTTGGTATCGATGTTTTGTCAGTAGAGGGATTAACGAACGATTATAGGGTTGTAATCGAACTTGTAATGTACATAGAACTACGGAGGTTTACTGGAATTTAACTGTGGATAAAAATAAGTATGACAAATAGCTAGGAATAAATTATATAGTATTGATTTATATAATAAATGACATAGGGAAACATGGCACAGTGATAACGAGTTAATTCTCTAAATAACTGCATTGTTATATAGTACAGGCTGATTTAATGCTAATAGAAAGGAAGTTTGCCAATCTCTTACCAACCTCATCAAAGAAGCTACCTACTTCCCACGGATCGTCAGATATAGATTTATTTGACTTCTTTCTCACCAGTCCCTCAGAGGTTTATCAGGATTCCATTTCCGGTCTCCTGGGTTTCGCTGGCCATGGTCTAATTACTGTTTACTGTCTCATAGAACAGGAAGTTGTATCCAAGCCATTTGGCATTATAATTCCGCTGATTGAGATGGATTGCGGGATTTTTACTCTTCCTTCCCTCGGAATCACGTTTATTTCTTTTCCAGAGATTCTTCCGAAGTTTGTTCACAAATCTCTGATAATTTTCATTAGGTATAGAAACCTATACACATTATTCTATTAAAACTTCGAAATCTTCCAATATTAAACCTTGGTTTTCAAAATCCTGCGGTAATGCCAGACTAGAGTATGGATTGTACTAATAAAAAATTCCATAAGAACCCTACTCCCGAAAACGAAGGGCTAAAAACGGGGCACGGAATCATTACAATCACACAATTTTCTACTCATAAAAAACAAAGTTCTTTCTTGTCAAAATGGGCATCCGTTAAATCGTTGCCAAAAGTATTACTCAAAATTTCTGCAAAAGCTGAGCTTTTTGCAAAACAATTCGCCGCAAATTATACTTTAATCTCTCTTCTCCATTTCCCCTCCCATTATTATTACTTCGCCACACAATATGAACGAAATCAATGTAAGTAAATTTAATAGGTACTAGGAAAATTTAAAACTTCTATTGTGACCCCAATATTTAAAGGAGGCGACAAAACTAATATAACAAATATCGACCTATTAGTATAATTAATAAATATTCAACATTTTTCGAAAAATGTATTAAACATAGACTTATCAATTATCTTGAAAGCAACAACATTCTTTCTAGTAGGCAGTTTGGTTTTACCAATGGAATAAGCACTAAAAAATTCAATCTATGAGCTAACAAAACATATAACACACCATCTTGACAACAACAAGAAGTGCCTAACTGTCTTCTTGGACTTGGCGAAGGCACGTGATACGGTTCCTCATCATCAGTACTTAGTTCTTCGGCCTTCGTGCCAAAAAAGCTTTTACAGCTCTGGTCAATTAGGATATTACAGTTCTCTGTGATCCAAGTTTTGTAAAATGACAATAACCTTCCGATGTTTTGCTTTCTGATACATGGGGCCACTTCAGAAATTTTTGATTTCAGGCATTTATAGCCTATCTATGGTCAGTGACAGGAAGTTGCCCTAAACTCCACAAATATTAAGCATGGAAGAGGTTTTTTTATAACAATAAAGAACCTTTTTATATTGCGTCGAATCTTGAGTAATCCATCTAACCATCCATCAGCCTTCCAGACTTTTCTTTCCCTATGAAAACCTTCTGGTTTGACCACATTGAGTATTCGTGAGTTTTAAATCCGCTAAAACAGTTTTTAAGGCATGTGATCGGTCGATAGTTTTTAAGTTCTTCGAGATATATATATATATATATATATATATATATATATATATATATATATATATATTCTATATATTCTATATATTCCAATTTGCTTATTCTTGGGTATTTGTGGTTCAAGGGAAAAGATGAAATTAAACAACTTTAATTCATATTTCTTAGTGTTGATGTTGCTATTTTTTATTTATTAGACGTTTCGACCATTCAGGGTCTTCATCAGTAATATTTTTATTTTTGTGTCGAAAGAAGGAACTTTCGTTTTTTTCTATTATATCCCACAAACTTCTATACAAATAATTGCACTGAATAACGAACATACTTAAAAAATTGTATGTATATATATATATATATATATATATATATATATATATATATATATATATATATATATATATATATATATATATATATATATATATATATATATATATATATATATATATATATATATATATATATATATATAGATATACAGCGTGTCCTGAAAAGTTCTTAACAAATAGAAAACTTTTTATTTTTCATTTTATGAAAAATGTTACTCTTAATAAAAAGTTCTGCTTCCTCCGAAAATATCATTGGAATTATAAAACTTAAAAAATATTGTATAGGGTTGCCAAAAACTTGGAAAATCTAAAATTGTCTGAAGAGAAAACTCTCATAAATTTAGTTTTAGAGCAAAATGCCATAAGAGAATTATTCTGAATATTCCGAGGTGTGAAAAAATACTAAATTTCATTAAGAAATTCAAATCTGAATGCAATGTACAGGGTATACAAAAAGTTTTATTTAACAACATCGTACAAAAAAATCAACTAAGAATGAACAGTGAACAAATTATGCTTCTACGTGAGCGCCATCCCGTTCCATACAAATTATGATTCTTCTACTGAACTCTGCTATTGCCGCTCTTACCATAGCTGGTGTAATTTCTTGTACGCACTGCCTGATGACTGTTTTGAGGTGATGAAAGCTTTGGAATGGCCTGTGAAGATAAAACTTTTCTTTTAACAGTCTCCAAAGAAAAAAGTCCAACGGGGTTAGGTCAGGAGATCTGGCTGGCCACGGGATTGCAGTATATCTATTCAGCGATTTGAAAAAGTCCTTTGTAAAAAATTGGAAACTATCTGTGTACTATGACATGGTGCTCCGTCGTATTTAACGGCAATTCTTCAACAAATTCAAACAAATGAGTATTAAAAAATTCAAGTAAGCTTGGCTTGTGAAATTTTCACGAAAGAAATACGGCTCTACTATTTGGTTATCCAAAATACCGCACCAAACATCTGTTTTAAATTAATATTGATTGCGACACTCTATGAGAAAATTAGGATTTTCGGCACACCACCAGCGGCATTTCTGTGAGCCTACGGCTCCGTTTGACGTAAATGTAGCTTCATCGGTAAATAATATTTTTCTGAAGAAGAATTTTCTACAGCTTCTCCTTGGAACCATGCACTGAACAGGAAACGAACTTCAAAATCTCTAGCTAAAAGTGTATGGAAATAAATAGATTTATAAGGATAGAGTTTATTTGCTCGTACAATCGTACTGACTATTGACTTTGTTACATTACCCGGAAGTGATTTTGATATTTTCCTCACCGCGACTTTAAGACTTTCAACGACGGTTTGCAAAACTTGCATTTGATTTTCTTCGGTAGTAGACCAGGCTTGGTGTTTTCTTTTAAACGTATTATCAACAGACCTAGTGGATTTAAACTTGGGCATGACATTTGCAACAGTAACATAGCTTATTTGTTTATCTGGATGTCTATTATTAAGAATTTGAGCCGCTTCACGACATGTTTTATAATGATCTCCCGCAATTAACACAATTCCAATTTTTTCCTGTTTTGTTAATTTAACTACCATGATTAAAATAACAGAAAAATATTCAGTGTAATAAAATAACCAAACACTTCAATTATCTACTGTCAGTATAATGCAATGTTTACATAACAACAACTTGTTCAATTTTTTTTCAGCCTACTCAGTTTTCTTAGAAATTAGCCTAAGGGCAAAACATTACATTTTCTGCTCCTAGAAAAGTATTTCCGAATTTCTTTAAGAAATTTAGTATTTTATCATACCTCGGAATACTCAGAATACTTCTCTTATGGTATTTTGCTCTAAAACTAAACTTAAGACTAGTTTTCTCTTCAGGCAATTTTAGATTTTCTGAGTTTTTGGCAAATATTTTTTAAGCTTTATACTTCCGAAGCAGCGGAACTTTTTATGAAGAGTAACATTTTTCATAAAATGATATATATATATATATATATATATATATATATATATATATATATATATATATATACATATATATTTTTTTTTATTCAGCATTTATTTTCATGTGCCACCCTGTACCATATTGCAACTTTCCCAGTTAGGGATATTATTGACTCTCATTCTATAATTCCCATATTTTGCTTTAACCTGCATAACTATTCTCGCAATCGGACTATAGAAGGGTTTGGCCAAAATATAACTTCAAACTAACAACAAAACTTCATAAATTGGAGATATCTTAAAATTTTATTATATCTTGTGAGTATACTAATTGTTTTGAAACATGTGAGTAATCTCTTAATGGAAGATGTAAATAGGCTAGGCAAAAATTATGCCATTTTGTCACATAAAATGTTCTAAACTACTTACCATCTGATATATATTCGAACTTAATCTTAGAATATAGAACACAATTTTTCCCAAATAATGTGCCAATTCGTATTACTGGATATATCTTAATTATCATTGGATAATTGATTTTGTAACTGAAACTGCTTACAACGGCACAAAAAGGTCAATGGATTCTGGGAGCAAATAATAGCCCCGAATGAAGGACCTATCATATTTTTAATACACCAATTTAGTTTGGTGAAAATATTTGACTGAATACGGTCTGTCTTTGACCCCTAGATGCTGTCGAACATAAGTATTTTGAAAGATTGAAGCATATAAAACGACATTTTCTAAAGCACCACAATCAGACACTGGACTAAATTGATTAAGCTAGCCCACTTAAAAACTTAAGTTCTTTTCCTAATCGGAAAAACTCACGAGGGCCTTATAAAAAGATGTGGTGTAAAAACATTGTTAAGGGCGTTAATTCCTTTTGACAGTTATCTCGGTTATACATTTTTCCACAAAAACCTTTCAGAGAGATTTCGACAAGCTCTAACTAAGTGAGGAAATAAATTTGATTTTTAAGTATGTCATTTGCATACTTTTAGTGTACCTATGATTGGAATACTTCAATAAAATATTTGAAAGAAAATATGACCCACTTCAAAAAAAAAAACATAAAAAATGATATTTTATTTATTCCTTACACATTTTGAAGTTGACGCCCAAAGCGGTCTCACCCAGCCATTAAAAAAACATAGTTAATGTGTTTTATATTACATAACATATAAACCAAATATATAGCTAGCCTTATATCTTTTAAAACTGATGCTCGAATCACTTGCTCTCCGGACCTCTTTGTGGAACTGCGCAAGCGCCAACTACTATTTCCATCCAATCGCTGACCCAAAGTCAAATGGCAATATTGATTTCCTATAGAACATTTATAAATGACCAAACAGACCAATAACTAATTCGCATTTCGAGAGATGCGCAAAAACATTTTGGGGGCTTGCACCTGTTGGCTAGGTTAGTGCATGAAGATTTTATTGACGGTCGTGTTATAGAAGATACACCTAGGTAAACTAAATTTCGACTATAAAACAACTCCAACCCCGGCAGCGGCCAAATTTACCCGATAGTTCGACTTCAAAATAGTGACGTGACCCTCTCTGAATAACATATTAACATCTGTATTAGGTTAGTAAATTTAAGGTAATTTGAGGTTTAAGATGAGTATATGTATATTTTTTTGATATACATGATGTTGGAGGTTCGACTACAAATATTTTAACACGTGATAGTATGGACCATTTTAATTAAAAAATTATTAAATAACATAGGGTCAATTCCTTACCATTTTTGAGAAAATCGGACTTAAAGTTGTATTTTGTTTTATTAATTTTTAAGCACATCGTTAGCTCATTTATTAATTTTATTATGTAAAACAATGAATTATATGATTTTTTACAAAATGCCTACAAATTTCTTAGTAAAATATGTAAAAAATTTTAAAAATAAAAAGATAAGTTGTTTGATTTTACCATAAAATGCTTATTTGAAAGTGGCAACATTGCCACCGTAGAGAAACGAGCAGGCTTCAAAAAACATAACAATTCGCAAACATATCAGTTGCAGTTGTCTCGCGTTTTGGTTTTTTCACCTTAATTTTTTGCTGTATGAGGCAATTCCATAACCCTTTAAAAATGTATACGAATATTGAATATGCAGACATGTTACTTATTTATGAAGAGCGTAGACAGAATGCTCATTTGGCGTCCCACACATACCGGGAAAGATATCCTAACAGGAGGTATCCTAATGACAGAACATTTGTGGTGGTTTTACAAAGAGATCGCGATACAGTAAGTGTAAACACCCGTTAAACTAATCGGGGTCCTGAAGGGCAAATAACATCCGAAAACGAGGAACATATTTTGGTGTTAGTATAGGCAAATCCTGGTTTGTGCACTCGGGAAATCTCGCGACAAGTTGGACCATTCATCGGTTCCTTCGTGAAAACCCTTCTGTACCCTTATCATGTGCAGCGAGTACAGGCTTTGACTTTAGAGGACTTACCCCGAAGAAGAGGATTTTGCCGGTGGCTTCTCCGAAAAAACCAAGAACACCTGTGCCGATTTCAATAAGTATTTGGGCTGAAATAATCCACATTCGATTAATCGGACCTTTTGAGCTACCAAGGCGTTTAACTGGAAGGCATACCTCCAATTTTTAACTAATAATTTGCCGACTCTTTTAGAAGATATTCCTTTAGCTCAGCGAGACAGTGCCTGGCTTCTTCATGATGGAGCTCCTGCCCACATTCGTAGGAATGTGTTACATCTGAATAATACTTTTGATAATAGGTGGTAGGTCAAAATGCCCCAGAACCTAGAAAGTGGCCTCCTAGGTCACCAGACCTAAACCCCATTGATTTTTATTTTTGGGGCCACATGAAAACATGAATGTATCATAAATGAAAATAAAGATGACCTTAGAAACCGTATTTTTGCTGCAGCGGAACAAATTAGACAAAGACCTAACGATCCAGAATCTGTATAAGAAAATTGACTTATATGGCAGTAGTCATTTTCAGCATTTACTATAAGTTTTTGAAATCCTTTTTTTAGTGTGTGAATTACCTACCTAGTGTTCATATTCTTTATTAATTTTTGGAAACTAATAAACTTAATTAGGGTTGCGCAGTTAAAAACTATAACTAACAAACCATAATATATTCAAAAATTAGTTCATTCAATAAAATAAATGAATCGTTTACAAACCTACAAGATTTTTTATACTTCTTTGTCGACAAAACACAGTTGATGAGATTGTCATCACATTGATGTCCCAGAAAATAGCAATGTTGCCATGTTGTCTTGGAATTAGTTGAAACCTTCTGCAAAAGTAAATATTTTAAAATTAAATCTCGAAAACCCTTTCGAATTTACCAATTATTTATAAGAATATTTTGTTTAAAATCAT
Organism: Kuschelorhynchus macadamiae; assembly: GCA_030620095.1. NCBI lineage: Eukaryota > Metazoa > Arthropoda > Insecta > Coleoptera > Curculionidae > Kuschelorhynchus > Kuschelorhynchus macadamiae. Next base: position 20,151 of record JAUTXW010003899.1, read on the forward strand.
TCGTACTATGCTGTAGTAAAATCTTTGTACACTCCATATATTATTACAGATTAGTCATTATTTGGGCGCCGACTACAAAATGTCTATAATTAAGAAATAAATAAAATATTATTTTTTACTTTTTGGCGTCGTTTTTTTTATGTCGGTTCTATTTTTATTTAAATATTTTATTTCTCACTTTTTAGTAATTTTTACAAGTAATATTTTTAAGAATATTATACTTTGTAGTATATGTATATCCAATTGTAAGTAACATAATACAAAAAGTGACCAATAGGGAAGTAAACGACACTATTAAAATTATAGTTTATAATAAATACTTAAGAAAAATGAGATCTTGCCTCTAAACTACTTTGCAAATAAAATAATTTAAATATTAATATCAGAACTGTTTACTTAGTTAAATTTTGTAGTGTCATTTAATATAAATTACTGTCACATGTTTCTTTTACCACCACCTGTATACGTACATAAAAATTATAATGAGGGTAGCCCCTTAATAACGTTTTATTCATACCGAATGTTCATTTTTCGAAAATGTCAAATAAATACTAGATTTTGAGGTTGTATATTTTCATGATCACCCTGTATACATAAAATTACATAATGGGATAGCAAAAGAGATACCTTTTAGCAAAGGGGGTTGTATGTCTATTACGCACCTCAATGCTTTAGTTTGAAAAGAGTATTTAAAAAAATGCCTGCCTTTATCGCCCTTATACCTGTGTTTCCTTAGATATTATTATTCCAAAAAACATAAAAAAATATATACAGGTCGAATTGAGAACCGCTCCTCTTTTGAAGTCGGTTAAAAAATATCATTTTTCTTGAAAGCGCTTCAATTTTTCTAAATCAACAAGAAATACATTTTTTGCTTAAAAATATCTGTGGGACAAAAACATTTCACTGAAAATTTTCCACACCCTAGGTTTAAGACGAAATATATCAGCATAATCAAGTATAATGTATCATTTTCCATTTTGGTTGTTGAATACTAAAAAAGCAAGAAAGGGTTTATCAACTGTTGATTAAAATTATCTCAAAATTTATTACGACTTTCCTTCTTACCCCTGATAAGAGTACAATCGAAATATCTAAATCAACATTAAATTTAATTTATAGTGATGAAGATGAAAATAATTTGTACTTTGTTACTTTGTTATTTCGATAATTCCTAAAAGATTATCGAGGCATGTTTTTATACTATCAAGTTTCATCAGACAATAATGAAGTGTTTTCTACTCCGCCATATTTTAATAATGTTTTTTAGGGACTAAATCCTATACCGCAAGTTTTTTGCCACTGTTATTATTTATTCTGGCTCGGTCATATTAAAAAGGAGATTATTTCTCTTGTGTATAATTTTAAAGGTAATTGGGCGCTAATTATCTTGTTTGTAATGTAATTTAAGAAAATTGCAGCGTGTTGAGTGTTTTTTGACAAGTGATATAATTAATATGCAGGATTTAAATTAATTCACGTATCATATTTCTTGAATAAAAACTGGGATAAGGTAATTACAAAATGATTGTACGTCGTTAGCTGTAATAGATAATGAATAAAGACAGATTTAAAAAATTTGAGTTTTTTTTTGTATTAAGGTACTTTGTCTCTTCACAGAGCAGGTGAACTAAAAACAGCAAAGAAATGTTCTGGCTACACCTAGAAAAACTTTAAATAATTAAAAAGTGTTAAAAAAGATTTCTGTACAAATAAGTAAACATCATTCTTGCTTATTGCAAAAAGACGATCAGTGTCCATCCATCCATTAAAAGCTTTCTTTCTCTTCATTTGGATAACATTAATGTATTTAACAGTTTTTTGAAAATTTGTATCTTTTTGTTTCAAGAGACGTCTGCATACACGACTGAGATTGAAGGTTAAATACGATATATAGCTTAAAAAAAGATTAGAAATAAATAAATAAATGATCAAAATTGCTACAAACCATTCGCTATAAAACTCAAAATTAAAAAAGCTTTATTCTTTGAAAACAACATCATTGACAAAGCTAAACCAACAAATTAAGAAAGCATGGTTCTTTATCGATATTGTACAGACTAAACTACTAGGAAAAAAACAAAGCCATTTTTTAAAAATTATTTCGTCATTGGGAAGAGGTTCCCCTACACCCCTTTTTTGACGAATCAACTTTTATAAAATAACACAAGGTTCCACAGGATTTAATACGTGTTGTCTATTCCTCGTCCACATAGATGACCTGCTTTCTTCAACTAATAACCATATCTTATGCACAATTAATTACAGAACACATTTTGATAAGCCAGTCTCCTAAATAGTGCATAAAATTCAAATAACCGCAAACTCTTTGCCTTTGACGCCTGATCACCAAAAAATTCGTCAATAAATGTAGCTTGTCTTATAATATTTTTCTTGACCTTTGGTGGTGATTTTTCTTGCTAAATAAATTATACAGGTATGAAGTACATGATAAGACCTTGACTCCTGCCGCATACCACGTTAACAGCTGGCAAACACAAGTGTAGTAAAGACCATTTGGTTCTATCTGGAAGTTCCGCAGAATCTATTCCTCTTCATGTTTAATATAATTAGAGGTCTAATTCCTTACAAAACCACTGAACAAACCGCACGTTTTTTAAGCGGGAGACATTACAATTTTAGGTAAATCCCATGATTCATAGATCCTGCCAGTCTTTATAAATAAAAAAAAGTTACTTAACTGAATACAATGACACTTAATAACAGTGGAAAACATAATGTATCTCCCTCAATATATGTGCAAGAGAAATTGTGTCTAAATTAAGCTTAGATGAGCATTTAATTGAAAAATTGTTATTTGTTCTGTATGAATGTCAAAGAATATTGGCTTTGGGGCTCTTAAGAGCGTGTATTTTGCTAATTTCCCTTCCAGATATAGCTCAATTTGAATTTTGAAGACCTATCCTTAGAAATATACTTTTATGTTTCGAAACGAAATGATTAGAATGACATATAATCGTTACCACCGAGAAATCCTTTTTCTCGATGGTAACGACATAATACGGGCTATATAAAGCTTTTATTTAAAAAGATTCGTGACCTAGGAAAAAATAACACCCTGTATATTTTTATAAAATGTACTGTAGTCAATTCGTAGACATTGCTCACAGCACACTGTGTCAGATCTGAAAAATGTATCTCTATAGATGTACGAGATTCATGAAAAAAACTAAAAAATATTTTGACACCCTGTATCTCAAAAACGACAGTCTTGCGGACTAGAGATATGTAACTCAGGAGTGAGCTGGCTCAAAGAATCAGCTCAGTTAAGTGAGTCACTGAAGCAGCTCCGCGGTACAGATCTTTTCCGATTCTGACTCACCTTTCGGTTCTGACTCATCTCTGACTTACAGCGTAACGGAGCGGGAAAGACTTGCGACGGTGAAGAGCCGCAGAGTCACCGACCGCCGAAAGAGTCGAATTGCATTGCAATATGTGCTGTTTGCTGTATTTTCGATACGGTGCGACTTAGCGGTCGTAACTCTTTAGGTTTTATCTTATTATTTAGGCTGTTTAGATGTAAAATAAATACAAATATAGTTATTAGATATGGTTGGAACTGCTTATTGGTAAATACGCATACAAAATAAGGCAATTTAATATTTAAGAAAATAATGTAAGTTGAAAAATGTAATAAACTTAAATATTATTTATTCTAACATTATGGAAAAACATATGATGACTTTTTTTTCGGCAATACCGTGAAGTCATTTTTAATATTAATTATACAAATATTTATAAGTTTTAATACCTATCTTAAACGAAATAAATAAGAGCCTAATTTATTTGATAAATCTCCAACAGAAAATCTACATAGTCAGACTGTATAACGTTAAAAATTAGAACACTAAACTTGACCAATTCTTCGCGGTGATTCTTCGCCGTATTAGCCGAGCACGATATTCTTTCCACTGTGCCTTATAACTACGGGCCGCCAGGGTGACAGAACCGTGATGGTCCATGAGTCAATTCATGAGTTAGGAGTGTATTTCGCTCCTTCGTTTCGCAGCTCAATTGAGCCGACTCAGTGAGCTGACTCAGCGAAGCGCATCATTAAAATGAGTTACATGTCCCATCTCTATTGCGGACACAGGTCTATATGAACTTTTACTCCTAAAATGAAGCAACAAATTATATCCTTTATTTTTAAGTAATAATTAAAATCGAACTGTATGTTTGTCCCTGGTCAGGGCACCTAGAAACAGCCTTTTCTTCCTATCCAATAATATTAAGCTAAATAATGGAAGCATTTAAAACATTTACCATCTTCTACGAATAGCAGTGTGTGTTGCCATACGGTTGGCGCCATCTAGCGGAATTTAGTAGTAGAGAATTATAATTAGCCTACAGTTTTTCGCCGGGCGAATCCTCGCTTACACTTAGAACACAATGAAACACCCATAACTTTTCTACGTAAAAACTAACCTACAAAAATGAAACTTAAAAAAGAAAACTTAGAGTAAAAATGGGTGATAATTTTGACTTTGCAACTAAATATAACCTATATTTCAAAGAGTGTCTAACAAAACTCAAAAAAATACACATAGAAAATAAAGTTTGACATAAATGGACGGAAACCAATGACGTAATTTGCATTATGTTCCATCCTTTAATAACACCGTGTTAAACATGAGAGTTACGATGTGTTCCGGTTTTCCGTGAGGATCTAGCTGACACTTATCCAGCTCTTTGAGGAAATCTTTTCGCTAAAAAGAACCCAGACGTCATGATCGCGAAAATTTTTAATTTTTTTTTCGCGAATTAACTCTATTTCTATCCAGTGATATGAAACGTAATTATTGGACGTTTCGTTGAGGAGACATTTTTGAAAAAAAATTACAGAAATTCATTATGCGCGACTTTTTATAATAGCCTTAAAGAAATGGAGAAGAAACTCCAGACTTTACAAAAGAAAAGACGTTCTAGAAGAACATTGTTGGTAGTTTAAACACAATTTAAAGTCGGACAGTATGAGTTCCGCAGGCAAGCTGCCTCTGAGTAGAAGCAAATACATAAGAAACAAGTAAGGATTTATTTGTCTTTACATCGTTGTGTGATAATTTCCTCAAATAGGGCTTCCACCTATTTGTATCTAGCAATAAATTAAATTGGAGTTTAATTAAATTTATTATAACTAAACATATTACACATAAAATATCATATTTACACTTTTTAAATCAAAACAATATCAGATTTAAAATCGTATTAAAAAATAAAACTAGACCCCGTTTATTTGGATATACATTTTTTGTTTCAAAACATATATAACAAACAAAATTCCACTTTAAAGTATTTTTCATTTAGTTTATTTTGTACAATATGTTAAGGCAATGTTTTTTCGTTTTTGGCAAAATAAAGCTTCATTTGTGCGCCAATATATTACGGAAATTCCAACGAAAACATAATACTATACCGTAATAGGTTGTATATTTTTAATATTTATTTATGCAATAGATGTGAAAATAAAAATAAATAAAACAAATAAGATTGGAAAACAAGGTTTCATGTTTCTTTTACATTACCTACATAAAAATAATCTTAGCGTTTTCCTAAATTATATATTATTGGTCTCTAACAACATTGTCAATAGTATTATACCTATAGGATTTTAATAAAAACGGCAAGATAATGCTATTATGACAAACAGGAATTTCTGCCAGTGCCAACTAAAAAGAAACTAGTGGTCTATTTGCGTCCCGTCAGATGTCTCTGCAAGGGTTATATTGGAATTATTTATGTCTATCCTTTTCTGTTCCATATGGAATACCTGCGATGCCTATCTAAAATACAGAAAAATTTTTTATACATAAAAATCAATATATTATATTTTTGACATTTATCCCTGTTTTTTCTCAAAATAAAAACCAAAATTTTTGTTTTGAGAGTAAAATATCCCGTGCATCTCCTAGAAGTTTTTTATCATTTTTTCTAAATCGCGTTTTTGCGTAAAAATCAACAAATTTGGTGTATAAACAAATACGGCGGTATCGGTGAAAAAGGTTATTTTTATTTTCAGTATTTGCTAATTTTGGACTGCAATGTTTGTTATATAAATAAACTAAATCTCCCTATTATGCTGGATTTCCAGACTGAATACGGCTGTGTTAGGTAAGTCTTTAATAATTTGGAACTTCTATTCGTGGTACATTTAATTCAGGCAACACATAGCTTTTGGGCTTGATTCATAAGTTAAAAAGGGGTGGCAAAAAATTGTACTCCTGGTCAGTGACCAGGGAAAATCCAGGTGTACTTACTGTCTTCTTGGTCGTAGTTAAGAAATATTTATCGGCACTCCATAAATCGGTTTTCAAAAAGTATATATTATGGTAAAGATAAGTTAAGTATACGTTTTTCCTCAGTACTATGCTTAAAAGATACTACTAATGATTCTGTTTTGACGTTTTTATTTTTAATATATCATATAAATAATAAATAATGCAAGTTGATTTTAAAGGAACTTTTTTTGAAAGGCGAATTGAGGGATGAGACTTGTGCTACTTGAAAATATTAACCATAAGTTCATGCTCATGAAATTATATTGCAGTTTTTACTCTTGAGATGACAACTTGGCTTTATAAGATATGCTTACAATCTTCTATCGAGCAATCTAATGCTCTAACTGGGATATTACTGATCAGCTGATGTCTGTAGGACAAAGAAATTGAACTTAGACAGGGGACTTTTTATTTATTTTTATTTTTTTTCCTTAAAATGCCTTTCTCTCTTTTAAATCACCTTTTTGTGATGACAGATGTATGTTGTATTTTTTGTTTTTTTTACTAATAAAAATGGTACCTAAATAATTTGTATTTTTTATATTTAACATTTTGAAAAAATAAATAAAACGTTTATTAGCGTAAGCAACAAAAAAAAGAAAATAAAGAATGAATGAAACATTTATTAACATATGCTTTAGCAAAAGCTACAAAAAAATTTTCATTCATTCATTCATTCATCTTGAAAGAAAATATTTTTTAAATAATTTTTTATTTTATACAACTCTGTATTTGTTTTTTTTTGTTTGGAAAAGTGAGGCAATCCTACTTAAAATGATACTCAATGTTCTTAAATGCTTTATAATATATAATTTTTTTACATTCAGTCTTAAACTTAGAAATATATATTATGCTTTTCAGATTGATATTATCCTAGAATGAGTGTTGTCTATCATTTTTACAACATTTTTATTTTTATCTATAAATGTATCTACGCTAACTATATACAGGGTTCTTAATTACTTAAAATTAAGCTCAAAAAGAAATTTACAGCTTTATTGGACTGTCCATAATCTATAATATATAACCAGATTTATCAAAAGTGTCTTTCTGCAAAACCTATGACCAAATGGAGAAAAATTTTGGTATGCATTCAGGGTGGGAGCTCTTGAATTCATTATATGAAGAGTGGAAATTCCAAATGGTCTCAGGATTACAAATAGCTCAATAACACTGTGAAATTTCTTCAAAATTTGTTCCTGGATAACTTCCAAAAAAAAACCAGGTGGGAAAATATCCTAATATATAAAAAAGATATATATTATTTTTCAGGGTTTCATCAGTATAATCCTAAGAATTAAGTATATAACTTAATTTTTTCTAGGCATAAATAAGTCTAGTAAACGGTAAAGGTTTAATTATACTTTATGCTGAAAAAAAAATTTGAATTCCTTTACACTCATCATAAGGGTTGTTAGAAAGACATAACTTTTCTCCCTGTTGCTTATATTCACACTCAAAATTTTGTATATTTTTTTTATTCTGGTATGCATCACAATTTTTTAAAATAGTTACTGGAGGGAAGTCTTTTGGAGCTACACTACATTTAGTATCATCCACAAGCAAAGGATCTATATTTTCAATTATAGAAATCTTTTTTTTGTACGTTCAACAACCTCCATGTTCTCAATTTGGAGCTTCAGATCCACTCATCATAACTGTTAGGAAGTTTAAAACAAACGCACAAGTATAAAGAATATTATGTACTAAAAAAGGCACTAAATGTATATAAAATCCTTAAAATTTGCTTAGAAATTATCACATACTCAGGGAAGTAATCAATTGTTTGGCTTACGAGAGCCAGGTTTACAGCAGTCAGTGGTTTTGTCATGTACCTCCCTGTAAAGGTGTCTCCTTGGACCTTATCGATTATTGACAGAGGACTAATAAAGTTTACACATTTATTTTTAGGTTTGGTTAAGGTACAGCTTTAAGGCTTATATTTCATGATCACTATAAAGGCTTGTCATGTCATTGTGTTATTAAGAATTTACATTCATGAGTGTATTACCTTTTTGCTAAGAAATAGATCTATTTTTGATCATGTCATAATTAGTATCACGACTACAATATTAGATTTGTTGACAACAAAAATATAAATGAGAGCTGTAATTTTAGGCTAAACTAATGTAGTGGGTGGAGCCATCTAACAGAATTCATATTATGTAAGTCTCACTGAAAGTGAATGGGATTAAAGGGTTTCACTTGACCTTATTATTTAGTGACAGAGTTAAAAAAATTAAATGGGCTGTTCTCTTTGTTATTGTTATTAGATCTCTATTTATCTAATTTGGTTTATATAATTTAGGTTTGGTTAAGGTACAACTTAAGGTAAAGTTAAGGATTACATTATATTTGATGATTACTATTTCTGTATTCACATCTGATACACATTATTCCTTTATGCTTTTATCAGGGTTTAATAATATAGAAAATCATATATAAAAAAAACATATTTGTTTATTTATTGAATACAGTTTAATTTTTATAAATAACAATCTGCAACATTTAAGCCAGTTACAGACACCTTGATTATAATAAACTAAACAGTGCCTTAATTATATTAAGTGGTTCAATCCTTTTTTCATGAATATTGTCAATAAAATACTGATACTAATATTGTCAATATCTATATCATTAGCATAAGTATTAAAACAGTTGCAAATTCTATATATTGGTGAATTTTTACAGATATTTATTCTAGGGAAGTCTACATAGATCGTTTTTGTCTGTCTTGTCCTAGATCTGTTTATTAAAAGTGGAAGCTGCAAGAGTATCTGGATAGTTTATTCTATCTTGAACTTCTACAAGAGGCATGTTGTTATTCATCTATTTTCAAGGGATAGCCTTTCAAAAATATTTAACAGATTAAAATGGTTATAACCCTATTTGGAAGTTTGATTACTAGCTTTTTAACAAACAATTAACTTAACTTTCTTTGTACTTTCTCGATACTTTTACTTCACTCATCATACTATGGAGATCAAATTAAACTTACATATCTAATTTAGGTAACACAAGACAAACAAATTTAAACAAACGTCAACCTTAAAACTTTTTATAGATCTGATGATGAAACTCATGATTCGATAAGATTCATTATTATATAATTTAATTTCAAGTTTTATTGTTATTAGCATTATTGTGCAGTATAGAATTATTCTATTTCTTTTTTTTTGCTTTAACTATTGATTGCAAAAGCAAAGCATGTGTTATTTGTATGGAGTAGTTATTGTTAATATGATTGCTGTAGGTTTTAGTGGTTATATAGATATAGAACAAAACATGTTGGACTCATCAGGAACAAATTTAAATTTAACCAAGAAATTTTTATTATTGTTTAGCAGTAATAGCGTGGAGTCTTTGAGTGACCTATTTAATGGAAGTAGTGTCGATTAGACACAAACTGTCAATTTTTTAGAAGACACATTGTGTACAATTTTTTACGGGGGGCACATGTATACCATACTATACAAGTAGATTACTATGTCAGCAAGTAAGTCTCTATAATCTGATTATTATGTATGGACAGTGTTCACTTATATCATAAAGCATTTTGTTCTGCTACCTCTCAACAACTCAATATACAGGAAAATTCATTAGGTAACAGAGGAAATCAGAAGAAATATATTGGGTTTGGGAAATATTATGTAGAATAAAAATTAAAACCAGTTAATATTTCCACCATATTTTTTTTTATAAGAAGGTATTTTGTTTCTAGTTTCTTTTTATATGTTATTAATAGTTTTTATATCCTTCTATCGGTACTAATTTTAAATATTTATCAATGAGGTATAATTACTTATTAATTTATAATTGTTTAACTTTTTTCAAATATAGAAAGTGTCTTTTATTAATCACTGAATTTACTATTATTATTCTGATCCATTTTTCAATTTAAAAAAAAATCTAATTATCTAGTCTATACTTGCTTATTTATGCACAATCAATTTAGTACCATAATTTACCACCATATTTATTTTTTATTAATATTAGATATTTGTTAATACTAGAAGTTATTGCAGAATATTTAATTTTACTCATATGTTAAGTATTTAATGACAATGGCATTTTACCCCATTTGTTTTCAGATTTTTTATTAAATTTTTTGATTATATTTATGCTCTGCTTTGTTAGATGACCTTGTGCAATTAGAAAAATTGTATTATATGACCAGATTGAATCATATTTTAACAGAAACAGCTCGAAAAATCCCAAACACAAAATAATTATTTTATATGGTCACCATATTGTCAGGAAATGGAGTAAAAAAATATAGCACACATTTTTGTACAATAGCTTGTAGTCTGAGTCTCTACTTGGCTAAACCTCAAATCATTCAATGATTCAGTTTTTTCTTTGCAGAGAAGAAAAATTAATTTATTTTAAAATATACAGTATCATTTTAATCTTAACTCTAAATTCAATTTAATTTTGCAACCAATATTTAGTTATTTATTTCTTCAATTACAACAATAAGGATATGTAATAATGCTTTTATAGACTAGTTGCAATATATTTTTACTAAAGGCCTGAATAATTAAATTCTTAGGAATCTGTGGATCTTAATCAATTAGTTGGCCTTTATGTTTCTTAGGAGTCACAAATATGTTTAACCCTGAATATCTTCAGATCAAATATCTGCTTCATTGAGTTTTTAAGATGTAAACCATATCAAAAATATTAAAAATGGACCAGCGCTGAAGTTGTTGGTAAAATAAACAATTGCATGTCAGAAGGTCATGGCATGGTATATAGGGGCCACTCAAGGATCACTGTTAGCTCCCTTGATATTTTTACTTTTGATAAATTGCTTGAATCTTCCAGGGGTAGCCATTAAGTTTGCTGATGACTTTTCTGCTGCCATTTTTAGAGAAGATGAGGAGGAAAAGTTACCGAAAATTAAAGAAGTATGTGAAAATTTGATAATCTAGTGCTCCTTCAACTAGCTAATACTGAACTCAGAAAAAACAGTTACTCTCCTTTTTCATAGAAACAATCCCAAAGTATATGTATGTGTATAGTGTATCACACCTTAGGACTCCATACAAACAGACCAGGCTTAGCTAGGTATGCCAAATCATTGCACAACCCATTATGAAATGTTTCCACGCTATGCCTGGATCCATATATACAACTGAATACCTAACAAAGTAAAGGAAGCATCAACAGTTGGTGGATTCAAAAATGTATTAAAACTATTTTGATCTGAAAGCTGTTTCTCCAACTTCAATCACTTTTTCTGTACTGATGATCCATTTTGAAAAATGTGTCAATTTACTTATACAATTGTAACTGTTGCTTTTAATATTTAATCTTTATTCTAAGTTTAATTTTTTTATTGTCTTTTGACCTATTTGTGTCATTAGGAGTTAATATTATAAAATTATAATAACGCCTCTGTGGTCTCCCCATGCTTCATCTTTGTAGCCCTGAGCTCCAAAGCATTACCTGTTTGATCCATCTGCTACTATCTTGTATATATAGGGCCCATGTGCCTTTTCTCAGGCATATTCCCAGAATAAGTGAATTTGTTTGTAATTAATTGACTGTATAACTGGCCTGGTTCGGCTAATTCTAACGTTAATAAAACACCAAAGAAGTAAACTAAATACTCAAAACATTTTAATTTTCAAGAAGGAATACAACTTCGAACATATTACAAGTATTATGGTGTTGAAAACGAATGCGAGAGAACAAAACATAAGTTGACGTAAAGAAAATGAAAACAGCTGACGCACATCCACACTTCTGCAAACGTTCTCTCACACTGCTCCTTCTGCTTCGTCGACCGTCGGTCCACGGCGGCGGTAGCGATCCCCCCTTCGGCAGCTCGCGCACAGTCGCGCCGTCTTTCGCGACATTACACTGTTGCCGCGAGTTGTAAAATATATCGAGAACTGAACATCGCGCCCACCTTGAAAGGACGCACTTTCAACCACAAATTGCTATAAGTTTAGTTTATAGGAAGCGGACAAATCTTCGCGAACGAACGCTTAATGTTTCCCTTCTTCGTCCTTATGGTGGCTACTCGAGATATCCCATCTTTTCCTGGATGCAGACATTCAATCCTACCTAATGACCATTTACATGGCGGGAGACCATCTTCTTTAATCACTACCAAGTCGTCGACCTTTATGGTTGCTTGATTGCTGCGCCACTTTATCCGCTGCTGCAGTTCAGAAATGTACTCAAGGGACCACCTTGACCAAAAGTGCTGTTGAAGCTTCTGGATCTGTTGAAAATGTGACAGCTTGTTGTCGGAAATCTTGGTGACGTCTGGATCAGCCACTGACGCTATTGGACGACCAATAAGGAAGTGGGAGGGTGTCAAAGGTGTATAGTCTGAAGGATCACTTGAAAGAGGAGACAAGGGACGTGAATTTAACACAGCCTCGATTTGTACCAATAAAGTATAAAATTTTTTAAACGTTAATGAAGCGTTACTTGCGACGCGTTTGAAATGAAATTTTGTGGCCTTAACGCCGGCCTCCCACAAACCGCCGAAATGTGGGGAGTGGGAGGAATAAAAGACCAGGCAATACCATCATTTTCAAGGGATTCAGTCAAACTGTCGGCATTTATTTGCAAAAACCTCCCTAATTCCTTCAACTCATGATTAGCTCCCACGAAATTACTTCCGTTGTCGGAATAGATCTGCGAAGGCCTTCCACGGCGAGAAACGAATCGCCTTAACGCTGCCAAAAAAACTTCAGTTGTCAGGTCTGAAACTAATTCGAGATGAATGGCCTTCGTAGTAAAGCAGACAAATAGGCAAATATAGGCTTTGGTTACCTTATAGCCACGACCTTGTCTATCTCGTATTAGAAATGGCCCCGCGTAATCGACTCCAGTTGTAAAAAATGGCGGAGCTGGTGTTACCCGTTTATCAGGTAAATTTCCCATTATTGGGTTAATTAATTGTGGATTAGTTTTAAAACAATGAACACAATCGTGATAAATTTTGCGAGATAAGTTGCGACCTCCAACAGGCCAAAAACGATTGCGAATACTAGCTAGGAGTAACTGAGGTCCAGCGTGCAGTAACAAGATGTGCTCTCTTTGAAATAAAAGTTTTGTTAATTGATGAAAAGCCGATAGAATTATCGGGTGTTTTTTGTCAAATTTAAAATTTGAATTGTCAAGCCTACCTCCCACTCTAAGAATTCCATCTTTATCCAAAAACGGGTGGAGCTTTGAAAGCTTGCTACATTTATCAATAATTTTATTTTTGTTTAACGAAATGATTTCATTTTTAAAAGTATCGTATTGAGAAATTTTAACAAGATACAAAAACGAGTGCTTAATTTCATGATAAGTTAATGGACCTAAAACTCTAAAATGCAGTGGTTTTAGACAATTGTCTTTAAATCGAAAGCAGTATGCTACTACACGCTGCAGCCTGTTAAGACTTGAGTAATTGCTTATGTCTATAATTGGCGGTGTAGTTTTCGTAGCATGCGCTTGAACAACGGTCTTTCGTAATTCCGGTAAGTTATTTTCCGGTTGCTGACCTTTGGGCCACGCGACTTCGTCAAGTCTTAACCATTCCGGCCCCGACCAGTAAGTTTTTAATGAATTAAGCTCATTCGGTTTAACACCTCGCGATATGTGATCCGCTGGATTATCGAAGGTTGGTACATGCCTCCACTCAGAAACCTCGGTAAGCTCTTGTATGTTCATGACTCGATTGCCAACAAAAACCTGCAGTGAGCTTGGAGACATGTTTAACCATCCCAAGACAATAGTGGAGTCACACCAATAAACAGTTCTATCAATAGGCATTTTTAACGAAAGTTTTACCTTATCCACTAAACGCGCAAGTAATAATGCGGCAGTAAGCTCTAGACGAGGAATGGTTTGTGTCTTTAAAGGCGCAACCTTGGATTTCGCGAAACAAGTTCTATGTATACCTTGCCGTTATTGTCTTGTGACTTTATGAAAACACATGCACCAAATGCCTGGACGGACGCGTCCGAGAATCCGTGAATTTCAGTTCGAACTAAGTTTTTACAAGTTACCTGTCTTTTGATATTAAGTTTGTTTAAGCAAGTTAACTGATCGCGAAATTGTAACCATCTAGTGTGTAAAGCTTGTGGTAAAGAGCTGTCCCAGCCTAAACTTTCAAGCCATATATCGCGTAGAATAATTTTGGCTAATATTACAGTGCCACTAAGCAAACCCAAAGGATCAAAGATTTGTGATATTTCGGATAAGACCGTGCGTTTTGTAATTTGTGTATTAAAATTTACACCGATTTTGTACGAAAGACAGTCAGTTCGTCCATTCCAAAGCAATCCCAAAGTTTTCGTGTTTTCATTTGCGCCCAAATCTATAAAATCGTTTTTATCAGAAGTTTTGATATAGAGTAAAATTTCATTGTTATTGGATATCCACTTACGCAAATGAAAACCCGCTGTTTTAAGAATGCTTGAAACATCGTTTGCTAAAGATACCGCAGATTCAAAATCATTCGTTCCTGTCAATAAATCATCGACATAAAAGTCTTCTAGGATGACACGAGAAGCAGCAGGGTAAAATGATTTTGATTCAATGCCTAATTGGTGAAGACAGCGTATGGCTAAATAAGACGCCGATTTCGTCCCGTATGTTACGGTTTGTAATTCATAAATATCAATTGGTTTAGTGCTGTCTTCACGCCACAAAATTCTTTGCAAACTAGTCTGTTCAGGTTGTACCTTGCACATTCTGTACATTTTTTCGACGTCTGCAGCCATTACAAAGTTGTGCTTTCGAAAACGTATGAGTATTGAAACCAGATCGGACTGAATGGTCGGTCCAGCCATCTGTATATCGTTAAATGAAAGACCGGTTGAACTAGCGCACGAAGCATCGAAAACTGTCCGAAGCTTTGTAGTGAGACTTTCCTCCTTTATAACGCCGTGATGCGGCATGTAATAAGTGGGCTTTGTATCATGGTTTACTTCAACCTTACACATATGTCCTAAAGACTGATATCCGTCGATAAATTTAAAATATTTAAGTTTAAAATCGTGATTGCGCTCGAACTTACGCTCTAAAGAGAAAAAACGCTTTTGCGCATTGTTGTAAGAATCGCCCAGACCTTCAGGACTAGCCAGCAACGGTATGGTTACCAAAAAATGACCATCTGAATCACGAGTAAAAGTTTGTAAAAAATGTTTTTCGCAAGCTTTTTCTTCCAATGACATTGGTTTTACACCAGAAAAATCTTCAATCTCCCAAAATCGACAAAGTTGTTTGTCGATGTCTATGTTTTTAACGAGATTGCATTGCACGGCGTTACCCGAATCGGCCTGTATTGTGCCTGAAATGACCCAACCGAATTTTGTTTTCTGTAAATAAGGCCCCTTTGTTCCTAACTTTATTTGACCTATGCAAATAATATCCCAAAAACAGTCTGCACCAATAAGCAGGTCGATTTCGCCCGGTATATCAAAGTGAGGATCTGCCAATTGTAAGTTGTTTGGTATATTAAGTTCTTGTTTATTGACCCTAAAGTTAGGTAACGTATCGGTTATTTGAGGGACTATTAAACACGAAACTTTGAGGCTGAACTGGTTAATTTTAGATTTTACTAAAGCAAAGCACTTACCTTTACATTCTGAATATGTTTCATTAATACCACTTATTTTTATATCGGCAGAAAATGAGTTAAGCTTTAATTTAGAGGCAAAATGTTCAGTAATAAAGCTGCTTTGTGATCCAGCATCCAATAAGGCCCGGGCTGTACGCGGTTTGTTACTGACATCTAATACATTTATTAAAACAGTCGATAAAAGTACTTGGTTATTTATAACTTTATTACAAGACGTTAAATTAACGCTTTCTTGTTTGTTGTCATCACCATCAGAATGTAAGAGCGTGTGATGCTTACTCTTGCACTTTTTACAAGTACCAGAGAAGCACTGTCGGTATAAATGGCCAGCCTTTAAACAATTTAAGCAAATGCGTTTGGTTTTTAACTGCTCGATCTTGTCATTTAAATTTAATTTAAGAAAATCAGGGCAAGCTGAAATATAATGCTTATTATTATTGCAAAACGAACATTTTGAAGTTTTTTGTAAATTATTGTCATCTTTAGCGACAAAGGATTTTACCCTTTTATCGCGTTTGTTGTGTTGCTCAGTGCTGCCAACATGTTCTTTTGTCTGCTCCATGGACTCCAAAAGGTCCGCTCTTTCCTTTAAAAATTTAGATAAGTTATCCAAAGTAGGCGTTGTAAAGGTAGATTTCAATTGTTCCCATTTTCTGAGAGTAATATTGTCTAATTTTGTCGTTACTAAGTAAATAATTAAGGTATCCCAAAAATCAATGGGTTCATTTAAAGTTTTCAGAGCTCTTAGATGTTTGGCAACACTGTCAACTAGCTTTCGCAAGGCGCTTGACGATTCGGTGGAAATTTTATCGATATTGAAAAGTGATTTAACATGATTTTGTATTAAAATCCTACTATTGTTAAAACGGTCGCAAATTAATGCCCAAGCATTGTCGTAGTTAGAACCTGAAATTTCTAAGCTCGCAATAATTTCAATAACACTGGGGCCTAAATAGGATCGGAGGTAATGAAATTTTTGAATATCTGATAAAATGGAATTTTTATGAATTAATGATTCGTACGTATCTCTGAATTCTAACCATTTATCATACTCGCCATTGTAAGTTATGATTTCAATCACTGGAAGTTTAACTCCACCAGTACCCGCGTTATTGTTTTGTGGAAGTAAAATTTGTGAAATGTTAGCGCTCGACTGGTTAGAGGCTACGCTAGAGGCCGCCAAACTGCCAGCAACCGAACCTCCTGATGCACGGCCACCACCATCGCCGCCATCTGAAAGTGTAAATAACGTGTTTGAAATCAAGAACCGTTTAGACCTGGCAGCAACGCTAAAGAAAGATTTCTCGAAAACTTCGCGCTCTTTATAAATTGTTTCAGCAACGGGCTCTTCGCTTAACGCCTCAATTTGACCTTGCAGATCTTCAAAGTCATCAATAATACGATGAAAGCGCTCATAACGTTGTTCTACCTCAAGAAATAAATTGTGATCTTCGATATTGTAATTAGGATATTTTTGTTCGAGATTTGTAATGAATTTATCGAAATTTGTAAGTTTGGCCTTGACTGAACCCCTTTTTTTGATTAGTACGTCCATGTTAAAATGCTTTTATGTAAAAAAAAAATGCAACAGAAAGAAAGGAAAGAAATGTAAATGTAAATAAATGACGAACAAACGCTTTATTGGTGGTTCAATCAAGCCTGCGCTAAATTGCATGCACTAGGAAGCGATACAAGGAAATCTTATTGGAAAGAACCCACCTGAATGATGTCTTCAACTTGTAAGGAACGGCAGCACCTTCCAATCACATAAAAATCCGGCTCGAAGGACCATGAATTTGTTTGTAATTAATTGACTGTATAACTGGCCTGGTTCGGCTAATTCTAACGTTAATAAAACACCAAAGAAGTAAACTAAATACTCAAAACATTTTAATTTTCAAGAAGGAATACAACTTCGAACATATTACAAGTATTATGGTGTTGAAAACGAATGCGAGAGAACAAAACGTAAGTTGACGTAAAGAAAATGAAAACAGCTGACGCACATCCACACTTCTGCAAACGTTCTCTCACACTGCTCCTTCTGCTTCGTCGACCGTCGGTCCACGGCGGCGGTAGCGATCCCCCCTTCGGCAGCTCGCGCACAGTCGCGCCGTCTTTCGCGACATTACACTGTTGCCGCGAGTTGTAAAATATATCGAGAACTGAACATCAAGCCTCTCAATGACTTAGTCTTGGTGTCGTTATGAGTTGGTTAATGGATTTAATAGTAAATTTTTCATACATATGACCAGTGGGGTAATCAGTTTTAAGGTACGGAGTGGCAATCATAATAGTGGCGACAGGATGAAGTAAAACACAGAAAAGCAAAAAATAAGTAAATTCGTTTGTGCAGACCAAAAACTTGCAACTTGCAATCTCGTCATTTCATTTTAAAAATATGTCACCCATCACATTGTGAAAACAGTGCCTCATTTATAGAAGAAGGGCACCATATGATGGGTAAAGTGCCACCTCCCTCTAGCTGTGCCACTGCATATGACATAACTACATAACTGACAGTATGCAGGTGTTGAATAATTTCCTCCTCCAATGTCTACTAAGAGCATTTTCAAAAACGTAAATATTCTTAGCATTTCTCAATTCTATAAAATCATTCTGTAAATTTTGCTTATCATATCTGCTATAAATTCAGTGTGATGTTATGCAGAAAGCTTAAAACATCAATGTTGACTGTTGACATCAAACAACATATTGAATATCAACTAGTCAAAAAGGAATTAAGAATCAATTTTAAGAATGTTTATAAATGCTAATTAAAAATAATGTTCCAAACAGTGTTTATCTAATGAGCTAATAAGTTTTAAAATGATCATTAACTATTAAGCTTATAAATTTTAGGAAATGAAATAAAAAACATAAAAGTGATTCTCGAAGCTATTATTAAAAAACTGAAACAGATGCTTTTTATTTATCTAAGTCAACAACTATTATAAGCAATAGTGTGTGTATCCTCCTCTAGCTAAACAAACCTCTTGACACCTTTCTGGTTATACATTATATCAACATTCAGATCATTTTCCTCGTTTTGTTTGATTCTTCTTGGAGCATTTCTCTTCAATTGTCTAAATATTGGTTGCCTAACGATCCCTTAAGCTTCCTTAAATAATATTACAGAGATATTCAATGGAATTTATGAAGGGATTTAGGTCTAAACAATTGGCAGGTCAGTTCAAAAGTTGATGTTATACTTGTGAATCGCGGTTTTTTTCTATATATCAACTTGTAGCTTTTCAACCATGTACCTGGGACACGTTTTTCTAATTGAATCTCATTGATACTTTTTTTTCAAGGGTTTTTGGAGCCTACAGAATGCATGAAGTATACAGGTTGTCCAGAAATTGGTTTTAAATTAATTAGCGTTATAAGATAACTTAAATTTATTAGAATACATTTCAGTTCCCAGTACAAAAGGCATCTATTTAAATTTGAAAGTTTTTGTTTTAGATTTCCCTATTTTATTACTTTCTCAAAAATTAACACCATACCAAACCTTTTTTAAAAGGTGTAACCCATTTGTTTTTATATTTGCATATACATGTCAGATTTTGCAGATTAAACAGGTCACAACAAAAATCCCTGTAGATTTTTTACACATATTTAGTTACTATATAGACGTTAATTATAGTGTACTGTATACCAAATGTTATTTAAAAATCTTATCTTAAGTTATTTAGAAATATACGAGGTTTAAAAAAAAACAAAAATATGTTAAGATTTTAACACGCTGGATTTCGAAAACATTTGCGAACCTCTATAAACATATAAACCTGGAGTTTATATGACGTTTTTTACCTTTTTATAAGATAAATTAATTCCTAGAAGTTTGGATACAACTTAATTTACACCCCGTATAGTCCTAAATTAATGTCGACTTTTTGACAAACCAGACCGTAACTTTTAAAACATCCTATAGTATAGTATAAAAAACATAGGGAGTTCACCTTCAAAAAAAAGTTTCTTGTAGTGTTTATTTTTATAACAACCTGTATGTAAAAAAAAATTTGAAGGGGTTAATTTTTAAAATATTAAGTTTTTTTATAAGAAAAAAATTCTTACACCCTATGACATTAACTAATCTAAATTATTTCTGGACGCCCTGTAATTCATGCCGTGTGTTAGGTAGACTGTTGAAAAGCCACAGATTGGATATATAAAAATGTCATGACATTGATGCTTGAAGCCTGATTTACTGTTTGACTCATTTTTATTTTGTGTTAATATTCTACAAAATACGTACAAAATGAGATAAAACATTTTACATAGTTTACTACATTTTGAAATAACATGGTACTAATTCAATTCAAATTTATAATCAGCCAAAAACAAGAATAATATCTATAATTTCCAGCCTATTATAATTACTTCTTACTCATTTCCGTTTAAATTTCTTATTTCTTTAACAATTTTTCTCTGGATTTCTTCTATATTATTATTTTTTGTAAACTGTATTTTTTAAATAGCTCTAAAGGAACGAATCAATGGGCGTTAGATCTGGGCTGTTCGCAGGCCAACTGGTTGTTCCATATATCTCAATCCACATTCGATAATTATTTTGAACAAAGAAACATTTTTATGGGGTGGTACCCCGTCTTGTTGTTAAATTATATTTTGCCGAGTTTGAAATGGTAGTTCATTAATAAAGTGCTCAGTTTGATTTGCGAAAAGTTCTGGATATCTTAACCCATTTAACCGGTCCTAACACCTTATGCCTCAAAATGCCGGACAAAGCTTGTATTAACGATCGTCCTTAAAAGCAATTTGCTCGACAGGACCAAATATGGCAGCTTTTTCGATTAAAAATAAGAGTGGTAAATATCGCCTCATCGGTCCATATGAGCCGTGTCAAACATAACAGAGTAGACGCTTTCTTCGGTATACCGATGATTTAAAAGTAGTTTAATTCTTATTTTTTGCTTTAGTATCTTATGGTTTCTTGTGCTATATGAATATACTAGTTCGAAGCAGTCGGTTTTTGGTTTTTTAAATCATTTGTAATTCTTGTTAATAACTTCGCTAACATGGAAGCTTTTCTTCTGTTGTTTATCTAATGTTTTCAGATTTGCTGTTTCCTTATTGTTCTGTTTTCATCCTAGTTTTTTTATGCTTGAAATTCAGAATCAGCCTGTCAAAAAAGGCCTTTTACCTTTAAAATAATTTTGCCCCTGCTTCTCGAAAACCATGTGGAAATATTTCGCAGAGGCCGTAATTTGGAATTACTGGCCTGGCCTATAATTTCAGTGAAATACGTATTCTCGGTAAAACTCCAAAACCCGGTCCGTAAAAATTTTAATTGAAAATTCCGTATAAACGTAACCCGAACATTGAATTTATACGTTCGTTAATTTTCTCTACGGGTTTCACTAAAAACCTTACCTGGAGTTTCTCCATTATATATTGTGTACTTAAAGCTTTCCCTGTTGCACAACGAGCTTTTCTAAGAATGTTTCGATTGTTATGACATGCCTAGTTTATTGTGGTATCAAGAAAATCTTCAATAAATTGGAAGCACTTAGTAACGTAAACTTTCAGAATAAGTAATACATTTTATTATCAAAAGAGCTTTCTCAGGCTCGTTGACATAGCTGTAAAAAATCGGTAAATTTCCTTTACTCGGAACTTCTCTCGTTATGATTTTTTTTTCCATTGGTTAGGAATAGTGAAGTGTGATCCAATTTAGTTCAGTACATAGTCACAGTATATATGTGTTACATATACTGTCTTTTCAAACATTTTTATTGGGCGCCATTTTGTTTCATCATATTGAATTCCTACCAATATTTTACCAGTTCCTATCACTTGACGTTTGGGCATAATTTAAAATAAATTCAATAAGCAGTTTTTTCATTGACACATACCGCCATTTTGTTTCGCTATCTTAAATTCGTACCACAACTTTACCAGTGTATCTTTATATCACACTTAATTCTTGTACAAAAATTGAAATTATTTAATAAGTAGTATTTTCAGGCTGATTTTTTAAATATTTTATTAGGCTGCTATTTTGTTTTGCTGTCTTGGAGTCATATTAAAATGTTACCAGTTCATTTTTATGTAAGACTTGATTTTTATACAAAAATTGAAGTGAATTGAATAATTAGTTTTCTTAATAATAATTGTTTAACATTGTTCCGTCATGTTTGATTTTTACCAAAATATTAGCAAGTCATCCTCATGTAACCCTTAATTTTTGACTAAAATTTGACGTAAATTTGGCAAGTAGTTTTAAGCTATGCCACAAACCGACAGACCGACAGTTGGAAATATTGTTTGGTATCTAGGGACGCTAAAACGTGAAAATATGTAAAACCTGAGAGGGTGATTTTTTTCACGATTACAAAAATTTTATTTGGCCGCCATTTTGTTCCGCCTTCTTGAAGTAATAACACAGGTTTACTAGTTGAGCCCTATACCACAATTAGTTATGCCACAGAATTTGAAATAAATCCATTAGGTAGTTTTTTCTGGCTGAATTTTTGAATATTTTATTAAGCCGCCATTTTGTTCCGTCTTCTTGGATTCCTACGTACCAAAATTTTGCCAGTTGATTCCAATATATTACTTAAATGTTTGTGCAAAATTTGAGATAAATTGGATGAGTAGTTGTTTAATAAATTTTTTTATAACAATTCAATCGGGTAAGTAGTCTTTAAGCTATGCCGCGAACTGACAGATAAACCGACAGACGGACCGACGGAATTGATAAAACATACCTTTTGGCATCTAGGGACGCTAAAACGTGAAGATATGTAAAACCTAAGGGTAATTTTTTCACGATTACAAACATTTTATTTGGCCGCCATTCTGTTCGGCCATATCGAATTACTACCACAATTTTACTAGTTGATCCCTATGCCACAATTAGTGACACACAATTTGAAATCAATCCATTAAGCAGTTTTTTCAGGATGAATTTTTAGATATTTTATTATGCCATATTGGATTTTTACTAAAATGTCACCATATGACCCTTAATTTTTGACTAAAATTTGAAGGAAATCGGGTAAGTAGTTTTTTAGCTATGCCGCGAACAGACAGACAGACCGACGGAATTGAGAAAACATGTTTTTCGGCATCTAGGGACCCTTTGCTTTTACGAGGAAAGTAAAAATAATAACATTAACTCTATTAAAACTGTTTAAAAATTGAGTAAGACGAGCAAATATGTTGTTAAATACACTTGCTTTAAAGATTAAGATAAAACCTAATATACATTATTATATAATTTTAAAAAAACACCGAACAAGCTAACACAAGTCTTAATAGCTTTATAAAAGAAACATGCCTATACATAATACACAAATAAGCACGACTGACACACCAACAAAGGCATAAAATATAAACAATATCATTATAAAACCAACAACAAAATGTTATATACAGACAACATACATATTGTACAGGGCTTTCATTTATATTTTGATACCTAATTAGAGCTTTAACTATAGGTGATACAGAAAAACTTTAAATACAAAAGTTGTAGGATTTTCCTTGTATTAACTTTTAAGAGTAACAAAATGTTTAAAAATCATTGAATAGATAAAAAATATACCTAACTTATTTTTTTTTTGAAAAAATAAAATATGCTTTGTATTATTATTTCATTAAATGTGCGTCTTCTTGCCGATTATAATAGTTTTGAACAACAAAATATCAGGTTAGCCAATATAAAAATATAAAGTCGCTAAATATATCATAAACAATCGTGGTGTCTTTTCGTAGTGTATTTTTATTTCATTATTAAAGCAAGTTTTTAATATAATACGCCAAGTAAATGAAATAATTTAGTTTATTTCTTCAATAGTCGTTGCTATTGAGTCAATGTATTAATCAGTAAGTTTTGGAAAAAAAGGGGTGAAAATGGTCAAACGTAATATTGCACGTTTTTATGATGGATAACTCAGAAACGAAACGTCAAGGAAAAAATCTGATCAGCGGGCGAAAATTTTTTGGTGTACCAAAAATCATCAAAATCGGCAATGGTAAGTGTAATAATAATATTAAATAAAATGAATAAATTAAAAAAAAAAGAGATTCCTCAGAATTTCTTTTAAGTTACACATTTACAAAACTTTATAGAAGTCAAAAAGAAATACGTTGTTATTGTACCACATTTCAGTTAAGAAAACGGTGAAAATAAATAAATAAATAAAATAAAAAGTCAGTTTCCACGGAGTTTTTTTTTAATTGTCGCATTCAGGAGGCTAAGAGATGCCAAAAAAAATGTGTGAATATATTAGATTCCAGTAAAAAAAAAGTTGCCTTTCGTTATGTTCATATACATCTACTTTTAGCGTGTAAATCGTAATGTCCTTTAAATACGCCAACTTTTTTTTCCGGTATAAGAGTTAAACTAGTTGCATGTAGTTAATTTTAGCATAAACGTACTATAGGATTTGCATATTCTTTGCCTTGAAGTTGATAGTAAACAGAAATTTCATATACTATTTTTTTTGTGTGAAAGAAAGATATATATAATATCATAACAGTTACAAAAATTGTGACAATTTTTATTTTATTAGCTAATTGATCAAACATTATTCTTATAGCTCTACGGATAGAAAATTATCAGTATCAGTCTTTAAACCGTTATCTTCTTCATCGCTGATATAGGTAATATTCTCGACATTTTTCACAACTTTTGCCTGGGCATACTGTTTTGCATTTACACAAACTTACAGCATCTGTTGTTGGTGGTAAACTTGCTGAATACATTTTTATTTGCGGATATATATAATATCATAACAATTACAAAAATTGTGACAATTTTTATTTTATTAGCTAATTGATCAAACATTATTCTTATAGCTCTACGGATAAACAATTCTCAGTATCAGTCTTCAAACCGTTATCCTCTTCATCGCTGATATAGGTAATATTTTCGACATTTTTCACAACTTTTGCCTGGGCATCCTATTTTGCACTTACACCAACTGACAGCATCTGTTGTTGGTGGTAAACTTGCTGAATACATTTTTATTTGCGGATATATATAATATTATAACAATTGCAAAAATTGTGACAATTTTAATTTTATTAGCTAATTGATCAAACTTTATTCTTATAGCTCTACGGATAAAAAATTCTCAGTACCAGTCTTCAAACCCTTATCCTCTTCATCGCTGATATAGGTAATATTCTCGACATTCTTCGACATCGGCCTCTGTAGCTTAGCGTCATTGAGGAATCAACCCAATCATTTCTTGTCCATCAAAAATAATATTACGGACACTGAAGTCATGCAGAAATCTGATGAATTCCCTTAGTTGCTAATGTTTGAAGCCTTCAATAGGGTATAATTTTGATTCTGTATTTTATATAAATTTATTGCAGTGATTTCTACGATCAGTCATTTTCTTTGTTATTAAATAAAGAAAAGACCAATTCTATACAGCTTTAGCGAATTTTTGCATAGTTTTGAAATAATTGTACCTTTCTAGCTTATTTTAACAGTCTTCCCCTCTGTGTTCGTCCCTGTATTTTAAGATTTTCTCAATTTACACAAATTAACCCACTAATCCATAAACCTCTTTATTTCTAAATGTGTAATGTTTCATGTCTCTGAGAACTGGCCTATTTTTTGTTGAAGAAAACTATTTTTCTTAAGTTTTGAAGTACTTTTTTTCATGGCCTATAGACCATTCGCGACGAATTTTAAAAAATTCATTTTAATTTGGGCCATAAGGTATATTATTTTGGATCTATAGAAGGTTTATTCTACGTTTGCCTGAATCAGTTCTAGCCTAAATATCGCAGATCGAACAATTTGCAATAGCAGCTTACCCCTTCCGAAATAATTTGACCCCGTATCCCGATCCCACTTATCGGCCGGCGCTCTTTGTTCCGGGAAAAGAGCCATTCCGGAGGGAGCCTTTTCACGGAATTTCAGAAGCGGTGACCTGCTTTTGCATAGGGGCATCCCGCAGTGGTCAGGGAAGTTTAATTTTGGTACAAGTAACGTTTTTCGTAAATGATGGATTAAAAGATTCGTCTGTGTCGCCTGGCCTGAGCTATATTTCCTTAAAAAAGTTGAATGAGCAGAGCTATCAGACTTAAAAATATTTAAGTCATATGTTGACTTAATTCATTTTATTGACTTAAGTTTTTTTTTCATTTTAATTCATTTTTAAAAATTGACTGTAGACTTTGTTGGATCTCTTCCCGAAAGTAAAGAACTATTAAATTATTCATTTCGCTCTAGATATTTATAATAATGTAATATTATATTAATATATTATTCAACATTATAAGAACTCTGGAAATTAGCAAAAAAAAATCGTGACTCTTGACTTAACAGAATATATTTATTTCTAATTTGATTCGTAAAAAAAATACTGTATTCAAGATTTAAGTCATTAAAAATATAAATCAGTGAACCGAGTTCTAGGTTGGAAAACGTGCCGCAGGCTCTTTCTAAAGGGCGAGTGAGGCTCACCATTTTGGTTTTTCAATTTTGGGACGTGGCCGGTTTCAAGTTCGAGGTGGCTTTGACTTAGCATTGCCAACTTTGTAGAGAAAAAAGTAGTGTCGAAAAGAGGACCAGTACGACATCATTTTTCGTATCGAAAAGACGTGTCGTTATGATTGCAAAATAGAAAAAGAAATTTTACAAAAATGGTAATATTTAAATTACGAAATTGCAGAACGGTGCATTTCAAAACCAGGAAAGGTCACACTAGCCTAACCTAGCCAAAACAGCTTATCCGAATTAAAACTGATAACTAATTAATTTAAATGGATATATAAATTAGTAAAACTGTAAATATGAATACGGTATGGTTATCTAAAAATCCTATGTTTAATCTACAGTAAACGACAGATAAAAATTATTATGCAATTTTAAACATCTTAACTTCAGAACTTTGTAATACCGGTATTTCATGCAGAGGGTATTATACATAATTTATTTGTAATGACATACCATAACCAGAATGTGCCATCCATAGTAATTATTATTAAAAACCAAGCCGAACAATTCCAAAAGTCCTGTCGGAAATCACCTTCATATTATTTATAATTTCTTTTATCAAAATTTGCCTTTGGCAGACCACTCTGATACACGTAGGCCATTATTACACTGAGGCATGATAGTCGTTTACTTTTATAGTATAATTTTCCTAATGATTTATTATTAAAATATTTGTTCCCAAGAATTCACTGGTTTCTGCTTAGACTGTTGAGTTACTGGATGTTATAAAACTATGATAAGTTCGCTAGTCAATATATCGTCAATATGAGGTGCTTTTCTGTTTTTAAATTTTATCACTCTTTTTACTTCTACGATAATATTCAGGTTCTCATCCTCGGTGTTTATGCTAAGATTTTCATCTTCATCGTTGGCCTCTTGACGTTCAAATAGATGTTTGAAGTGGATTCATATATGGATATATATATATATATATATATATATATATATATATATATATATATATATATATATATATATATACTGTTTAATGTATTGTTGTTTATTGCCCCATTAATAAATGATATATATTTAGACGTATCAATAATGGTTTTTCTTGACATATGTGATATCTATCGTAGGTCATCTCAAACCTAACAATAACCCTGAGTGCGCCAGTGTATCTACATAAGTACGAGATGGTATAAATTGGCCTATGATAGAAATCTAATAAAATAATTTCCAAAAGTCTTAATTTTTGACCAAAGTATATTCCCACTTATAGACTCGGGCTCTTTCTTCCGAAAAAAAAAGCCATTCCAGAGGGAACCTTTTTATTCAATCTCTATGCACATAGGGGCACCGCGCAGTGGAGTGAAATATTTGATTTTGGTACAAGTGTAAAAACGATTTTCATTTCATAATTTGAGCATAAAAAAGATTCGTTTGAATCCCGCGAGTGCCCTGAGCTATATTTGCTTAAAACATTTTAAATGGGGGCGATATTTTGCCTAACTTGAGAAATACATATTTTCATTAACTCATCTTGATAGGTATCAAATTGTATACAGTGTTGCCTTCAAAACTTATTCAGTTGTTTTTAACCATTCTGCATAATATTCACCATCAAAACGCTCCCGTAATTTCATAACGTCGTATGTGATTATATACAGGGTGGCCCAACGAAAAGGTCCCACCCTTATTTATGACTTTCCTGGTATATTTTGGGAAAAACGCTTGGACACGTCAATTTTGATTTTTAGGGGGACGTCTTTTCATGTATGATTGTATAATACAGGGTGTTCCAAAAATAAGATATCGCATTACACTTGACATTTTTAAATGGAAACCCCCAATTTTTTTTCTATTTTTGGATTCTCCAGGAAGTTTTTAGTAACTTTTGTATAATAGAGTTTATACCTATCTTCAACCATTTTGAAGTTATTTGAATAATTGAATAATATCAAGTATTGATAAATTAAATTCAAGAAAGGGTCAAAATAACGAAACTTTATTATCAAAACGGAAACATTGCAAGGGCTACTGCCCGGTTGTTTAATACGTTACATTCAGTCAAAAATATTAACCATAAGTATGTGGCTAAATTAATAAGAAAATTTGAAGCAACTAGATCTGTATCTAATATTCGCCGGAATCAGGAACACTAAACCATTTACAGTTTTACATTCACATTCAAATTTAAACAAAAATTAGTTACTTAGCTACAATGTGTCAAAAAGTCAATGTGGTAATAAATGTTGAAAGTGGTGTCCGTTTACCTCCATGCAATAATAAATATTTTGCTCAAATCTATTCCTAACATTTTCACACATTTCTGGAGTTATTTGTCTGCATTCCGCCGTGATCCGCTCCCGAAGATCTTGGATGGAGTCTGGCTTCGTACTAAAAACCTTACTTTTTATATGTCCCCAAAGAAAGTAATCTAAAGGACTCAAGTCCGGAGACCTTGGTGGCCACTCAATGGGGCCGCGCCGTCCGATCCACTGATTTGGGAAATGGGTGTCCAAAAACTGTCGTACTGGAGCTACATAGTGCGGTGGTGCACCATCTTGTTGGAAATGAAGAAAATTTTCATTATAATTAACCTCATTTTCTATTATTTCGGTTATTCGTGGCTCTATTGTATTTTCCAACATGTCCAAGTACAACTCCCCCGTCAAGTTTCCAGGAATAAAGAAAGGTCCTACAATATGATTTCCGAAAATGCCGGCCCAGACATTAATTTTTTGTGGGTATTGCGAATGTACCTCTCGAAACAAATGTGGATTCGAGTCGCTCCAATATCGACAATTATGTCTATTTACAGCACCATGTAAATAGAAGGTACATTCATCCGAAAAACAAATGTTAAATAACAAATTTGGGTTATTGTTCAAACGTTGTGTCATTAATTCGCAAAACTCCAACCTTCTATCATAATCGTCTTCATTAAGCTCATGGACAAGTTTAGTTTTGTACGGGTGAAATTTATAGGATTTCAAAATTCTTTGCACTGTTGAGCGTGTAAATCCTGAAGAAGTAGCCAGACCACGAGTACTTTGGGTGTTGTCAAGAGCCACGTGTCCCAAAACTGCTATTTCTCTGGCTTCATTTCTACTTGGACGATTTTCCTGATTCCGGCGAATATTAGATACAGATCCAGTTGCTTCAAATTTTCTTATTAATTTAGCCACATACTTATGGTTAATATTTTTGTCTGGATGTAACGCATTAAACAACCGGGCGGTAGCTCTTGCAATGCTTCCGTTTTGATAATACAGTTTCGTTATTTCGACCCTTTCTTGAATTGAATAAATCATTGCAAAATATTATAATAGAACTAGGCAACTTAACGATTTCAAATCAAAGATAAAGTTGTTCTATGATTTACGATGACATTGACGGATGCTAAATTTCTTGCTGGTATCGGTGATTATTATTTTTTTCCGTATTATCAGTACTAAATTAAATGAGGCGAATTTTATAAAAAAAATTAAAAAAACTTCAAAATGGTTGAAGATAGGTATAAA
>JAUTXW010003899.1:55000-65340 GCA_030620095.1 Kuschelorhynchus macadamiae
AGCTGGAACTAAATTTCAAGCCTGTTCTCTGTCGCTGGGAATAAAAAAAAATTCAAGCATAGTTCAATAACGTTCTCCGTTGACTATCAATGCATTTCCATTGTCATCTTTGAAAAAGTAAGGCCTAAGATCGTTTGTGAGGTTACACCGCACCATACTGTACATTTAATTGGGTATAATTCTCACTGGTGAACAACCCTCGGATTTTCTGTACTCCAAATCCTGCAATTCTGCTTATTGACAAAGCCATTCAAGTGAAAATGCGTTTCATCAGATATAATCAACTGGTCAAGGAAGTGGTTCTATTCTCTCGCTAATTGTTGAAATCAGATGGCAGATCTAGGCGCTGCTAGTCTGCGGGTTTTAGTTGCTGCATCGGTTAGTTTGTACGGGCAAAGGTTCAAACTTCAAATTTCTCTGTAGCGAAGTACAAGCTATACCCACTTCGGCTGATGCTCTCCGGGTTGACGTTCCACCTTCTTATATTCTTCAATACTCTCCTGCATTGTCCTCTGTCTTTGCTAAACGGTGTCTTCCAGCACGCGGAAAATCACTCTTACACCCGTTTGCTGAAAATGTTGAATCAAGCCAAAAATTGATTTGTCTGAGGAAGAATTCCTAACGTTAAATACCTTTGATATGGTCATTGAGTTAAAACAATGGAATGCTGATTTTCAAAATAAAAGTGTACGATTTTGGTGCGTTGTTCAGTTGTAAATCTTTTCGTGATTAATTTCCCAATCCTTAACTACAAAACCTGAAAAATAACAATAAACATTCCATATTTAATAAAAAAACCTTGATGGGACTTTTTAAACAAATTGTTGTTGCTGTATTTTATTATTGTAATCTCCCAAAATTATTTAATCGGCATTTTAGACAAATTAACTCGTCTTTTCTGCGACTCGAACCCAGGATAATCTCAAACAAATAATAACCCCGAGTGTAGTAGTAGAAACCAGAATATACAGGATGGTCCATTAAAAGTGGTCACTAGGTGGCGTTTTGGGTAACAATTCTCTAAATAATATGGATTTTCTCAATAAAATCAAATGGTATACTTTTGTGTCAGGATTTAATTTAAGGATATAAAACATACCGAATTGTGAAATAAAAAATTCAGGTCCGTATTTAAATTAAAAAAGTAGTTGATGGACGCCCAAATCCGAAACTTCGGATTGAAAAACTAACCTCACCAATTTGTAGAGGATCTTTTATAACTTTAAATTAATTATGACAAAAAGTCATATCATACCATTTGATTTTTTTGAAAAAATCCGTATTATTTGAAGAATTACGAAAAAACGTCATCTAGTGACTACTAATAGAGTCATTACGGTACAGTTAATAGCTCTACATGAAGAGCAAAAAAAGCGCTTCTTACTCATTCCAAGTTCAGTGTCATCGGTTCATTTAAAACCGAGATATAAACGTTTCAAAGAAAAAATGTGTGTCCTTCCCCCACCACTTTATTATTGAAAAAAGAAAAAAATGACAAATAGCAAAAAGTTGCATATTTGCCCACTTTTGAGTTGCTGTTACGCCCCCAAGCGGCCATTTTTCGAACTTGAAAATAATTTCTAGTTATTTCTCTTGGCCGATTTACCGATAAATATTTTTTCCCGATAATTGTATGATCAACGCTTACCGAGTTATGGCCTGAGACCATTCTTAACAGATCACCCTGTATAAATAACATTTCCAAAAATAATAATTTTTTTTAAGACATGATTTCATGCTTTCAGAGTGCTTGCTTTTTATTGCTTGGGAAAATTGTTGAAGTCATATTAAAAATTTTCTTATTAAAAACAATCCATACAAATCATGACAGTCATGTAATATTCTTGAACAACCTCTCTATTCTATGATAAAATTTAAAAAATTGAAATGTAGGAATTTATATCTTTTATGTATATATAATAGGAATCTATTAATAAATATATTTAAACTTGATGTTTAGTTTAGTCCAGAACGGTCAAACCTCCGGAAAATTAGGAAGTACGCCATTTTTTTATTTGTAGCTCTTTGAGATTTTGACCTGTCAAAATTTTGTAGAGCGCTTATTGAAATATAAAAAAAGAATGTCCGGATATCCTGAATAAAAATGGTCCTTATGATTTATTTCCGAAATAGGATAGCCTCTGAGATACATCTATTGAAAAATATAGTTAATTCTACCCCCGACATATAAAATTAATATTTTTTGATGTTAAAAAAACAATTTAAAAGCTTGGCTAAAATATGTAATAATTTGTTTTTTCTCTGTGAGCTTTCCAAACTATGGAAAAAAGAGATTTACGGTTTTACATATTTGTTCGTCTTTGTTTGTTGTTTATTCACTTGGTCCATATGGATTATCTTCCTTAGATGACCTATTGTATTGAATGAATTTGGTGTCATTGCAATGTTTGAAATATCTACTTAATGAGTTGTTCGTTTTTTTAGAAATCTTTTTAGAAGAATTCTAAATATTTCTTACAACTGTCAAAATCGTACTGTTTTTCAGGTGGTATATATAAAGGCAAAGAGTAATTTACAGTAATTTTCATTCATTATACTGTCTAAGAATAATCTTTTATGTACGTGGGGAAAAGAAATTAACTTTTAGCATCTATCGCGTGTTGTATATATCTAGTTAGCAAGTAAAAATTAATTATCACATGTTGTAGCCTCTGTAGTAACTGTCAAAAAATAATGTTTGGTGGAAATATTACAAATTTGATCTACGGACGCGTTCGCAGTTCTTAGATTTTTAACTTGACGTAGGCAAATTTCTATCGGTTATCTCAGAAACTATCATATTCAGGAAAAAATAATCAGGACCATTTTTGTACAAAAATATCCTGACTTTCATTCTTACTTCAGTTACTGATATTGTAATTTTGAAAAAGTCACCTTCCGAGATTTTTGCAGATCTTTGACTCAAAAATGAAGGAAAGATTTTGCTAAAAATCCAAAATGGCGGCCAAATAAACTGTTAAAAAGTCGCATAATTAAAAAACTACTTATCCTATTGAGGTCAAATTTTGCACAAGAATTAAGTGTGATATAAGGATAAACTGATAAAATTTTGGTGTTAAGCCATGATGGCGGAACAAAATGGTGGCATATTCAAATGTTTAAAAAATACTCCATATCCAATTGACATTTTGCATAGAAACCAAGTGTGACGGGTACTGTGTTTCCTTCAAGTTCTGTAGGACCTTTTGGCGACCTTAGAACAATTTCGTTTCCACTCTATATACATAAAAATATATGAAATAAAATAATTGTCTTTAAAGCTCGAAACAGACAGATGTGAAATTAATATTTTAATTCTCATTTACATTTCGATGTTGCGCATATATTTTTAATCGATTTTATCAGAAAAATTGCAGCCGCCGTATAATCGGATGTCCACCTGGCAACAACAGCTGCAGCTGCAGGAGCCGATGATCTGTTCTCGGGAAAAGTGGAACGGGGTCATCCACCCCGTTTCGGTTCGTAACCGAGTGACCTAAATCCTGAAAGATTTAAGCAGTGGAAATTGAGAAAAACCCCGGTTAACTATCGCTCGCGTTCGCTGATAAATTCTCTTTAATATGTCTCTTTTTAAGTTAAGTTTTTTAATCAAGGACGTCAAGTCAAGAATTTATATTTTATGAGTATCGGTATGTGTATACATGGGGTGCTTTAATTGAAATAGTGCACCGACTATATTTCTACAGTTTAGTCGACACGTTCCCACTAGTGTGGAAAGTAAAAATTCCCAATTTCATACATTCCAATAAACATTACAAAATTTCATATTCATATCGACAAATATGAATTAATAATAGCTTTATTTATTTTAACATTGTCCTGGCTAATTCACATTCTGTGTCGCAATATAATAAGGCAACTTATGAAAAGTCTCTTTTTGATTACTTACCCGATCGACTTCAAATTTTGGTCAAAAATTATAGGTTAGGTTAGGGGATGACCTGATAACATTTTGGTAAAAATCCAAGTGGCGAAACAAAATGGCTGCCTAGTGAAATGTGAGTAAATTTACCTCAAGTTTTGTACAGAAATCAAATATTACGTAGCAATTTTGGTACGAATCCAAAATGGCGAAAGTTAATGGCCGCTTAATAAAATATTTAACTTCATTTGAAACTGAAAAATCTACTTAATGGATTGATTTCAAATTTTCTGCCATAACTAATAGTAGTATACAGATGAACTGGTAAAATGGTGGTACGATTTCAAGAGGGAGAACTACATACCAGATTGACTTCAAATTTTGGTCAAAAATTAAGGGTCATATGGGCATGACCTGGTAATATTTTTTGGTGAAAATTCAATGTACCGTAACAAGATGGCGGCCTAATTAAATTTTAAAAATCATCACTAAAAAATCTAATTATCCAATGTACCTCAATTTTTGCACAAAAATCAAGTTACATAGGAATTAACTGGTAACATTTTGGAATGAATTCAAGATAGCAAAACAAAATGGCGGCACCTACTAGAATATTTAAAAAAATAGCCTGAAAAAACTACTTATTATGTTAATTTAAAGTGAAGTTGTAAAAATTTGAAACGTTTTTTAAAATTTTTAACATTTTTAAAATTGATTTTCTTTTGAAAAAAAAAAGATTTTTCTTACATATTAAGCTGTAACTTTTTATTAGTCGCACTATGGACAGCTTTTTTACTAGAGAGCCCATAAGTCTTATTTTTTTATCATCTGTAGGGGTCTGCATTACACAGAAAATATACAGGATGTGCAAAAAATATATTAAGATTAGTTAAAAACCTAACCATTCTAAAAATGATGTACTTATATTTAAACACCCTGTAACATAAACAAGAATTTAAATTTAAAAGTTTTTATTTAAGTTTTAAGGAGTATAGCACGTTTTCTCCAAACGGGTTTTTTAGCTATACCGGGTGACACAAGAGACATGTAAAAGGTTTCCATTTTTTAGTTTTAAAAATATTAATTTAAAAATTGATATTTTTGTAACTCCATAAATGACAAATTTTCTTTAAAAAACAATTAAAGGTCACTTATGGTTTTACTACTTTTAATTTTAAGTAGGACTCTGTATATTTTTATGAATTATCGTATTCAGCCTAAAATTAGCTTTTCAGTGATATATAACAAGTTAACTGTTGTTTTGAAAATGGTGGTTGGCTAGCTATTTTTTGAAAATTCAACATTGCATAAATGGTCTCAATTTAAAAAAAGACCATTTAAAAAAGAGCAAATTAGGGTATTCTTACCTGAATATAGCTTCAATGAGTTAAGAGGGATTTTTTTCATTTGGGTTTTTTTTGCTTTTAACGAAAGATTTTACTGTCTATAATTAATCAATATCTATACATATATTTATAAAAATGTAGCAATTAAATGACTATAAAAATCGACTTACCACATTCCTTGTAATTGTCTTGGTTCTTAGGGCCCTTTTCTTGCTACCAACTAGCGTGCACCAACCATAAAAATGCTAATTGATTAGAGGCGCTCGGCGATCTTCTCAAAATTTAATACTGGAGAGTTCGTACCTACGGTTGTAAGGCGTCAGCGCAATAAGCCTGTGTGTCGCTTAAAGGGCATCTGATCGCTAATAAGCGCGAAAATTTAAATTTGTTATTGAATGGTATAATACATATAGCAAGTTTAAGTATATTTCATTTTTAAAATAAAAAAAAAAGATAAATAATTTAGAAATTATAAAAATTATCCCCAATTATATTTACAATAAATAAATAAGTTGTGAAACTGATTCAATAAGATTAGTGGCTGGCCCTTCATAGGTGGATCTTTTTATTCATCCCAATTTTCCATAGTTTAAAAAACTGTTTAAATAATTAGTTATATTGGAAGGCAATAATATTTTCATAAAACGTACGGGGACAGAACTCAGTTTACTGATTTGCGTGCAGTGTAAAGTGCCAATGTACAATATTTCGTCTATGAAGTACTGTATACAGGGTGTTATTGTGATCATGTTACAAACTTCTAGGGTGGCTAGAGCACATGAAAAAAAAAGTTCATATGAATATATGAACGGTCCGGAAACGCTTCCTTAGGGGGCTCTCAGAAGATAGCCTTCAGCTACCGCAGCCAATTTTGGGACATAAATTGCTGTTAGTAATTTCATCTATTTGAGCCAACTGAACAAAGTTAACTTTAACCATTCCTCTAAGGCTTCAATGTCTTGCTATTTTGACATCAGATGATGATTTTGCTATGGCTTCTACATAAAAATGGCACTATTTGTGAAAGTCGCTAAATGTTACCGTTTCTTCGGAAATTGGCTAAGATCAAGTTAAGATACAGTTATTGCACCTACGCAGCATTTAAGATGACGTGGTTAAAAACATCAGGCGTGGTGTAGATTACTTCAGCCGCAGCGGAGATTCTAGCCACTAAATCTTCTGACTCGAGTAGCGTTTTATAAAACAGACTTTTCATATGCCCCAAAGAAAAAATCTAAAGGTGTTAGGTCTGGGGAGCGCGCTGGCCAGGTAACAGGGCCCACGTGTCCAATCCATCGCGGACATGAAGTGAAAAATGAGCAGGCGCTCCATCGTGTTGGAATCATAAGTTCCGTTGTCTATTAGGGACAGATCATATAACAATTCTGGCAACACATTTCTTAAAAAATTAAGGTATATAGTACCGGTTAAACGAGGAGGCAACATGATTGGTCCCTAATATCTGTATTGAACCTCATTGTTTTTTTGACCTACTAATTTATTTAAAACAAAGTAGTTCCGGAGCTATAAAACTAAAACTAGTTTATGAAGGCCGTCTTTAAACGACTCTAGCTCTTTGAGAAAGATCCATGTTCATATGAACTTTTTTTTTCTTTTCATGTGGTCTATCTAACCTAGAAGTTTGTAACATGATCACATTAACACCCTGTATATGAACATTTATATACAAATATATCGGTAATCTGATTTTTAGAGAATGATTAGCTTTTTTACAAAGGTTTGTTAAACATTTTATTTGGTCGTCATTTTGTTTCTACAGGATTGACGCTTGATATTTGTGCAAAATTTGAAGTCAGCCGACTAAGTAGTTTTTTATACTGATTTTTTGAAAATTTTATTGGACCGCCATTTTGTTCCGCCATATTGGATCCGTACATCCTTCACAATCAAATTACGTAAAATACTAGTATAGTACCTTGGTGTTTTTTTTTCTTAAAAATACTCTCGATATCTCTGGAAAACTTGGAAAAGTAAGGGCATTTTATTTTCAGTGAGCTCTGAACACCCTATATTAAGTTAATCGACCTAATTTAATTTTAACAAAAATTGGGGCTAAGCCCTTTAATAGTATTCGTAATCTGTAATCACTGATTTTATGAATTTATTTTTTTGTAATCTGTAATCACTGATATCACTTAGTATTCGTAATCTGTAATCACTTATTTTTATAACAAAATACTTTGTATACTATTTTTAATTTAAAATAAACTGAAATCGTCAACATTGTATAAATTTGACAAAAATTATTTTTTTGTTATTCTATGTGTTCGATGTTTTTAATTTAATTTAGGTATGGAAAGTGACATTTATTTTACTACTAATTTTTCTCCAAACTGGTTACAACGAATGCATACATTTTATCAGATATTTTTTTTTATTACGTGGTCCTAAATAAATTATCCACTTTTGTTTAGAATTTATCAAACATTCAATATCCACTTGCATTCAAATCCGAGCTAATCTATTTATTTTATTTAAATTTTTCGAATTTTTTGAAAAATTCGTTATTTCAAAAGCCACAAAATTCATTGTACCTTATATTCAATTTTATTTTTAAGGACTACTATTATCACATATTCTCCACCGATGCGCATCAACCCCCCACACTTTTTAATGGAAAGGAGGTTGAGTTGTACTTCGTTATACATATGTTTAAATTCTCTTTTCAACGCCACCTAGTTCGTTAAATTTAAATTTTTATTTATTGGATACCGAGAAATCGTAATGGAAGTTTACAGCAGTACAGTAGCAGATTTTGCACAGAAACATCCTTATAATTTCGAATCTGTTTTGATTTAGGTAAGAACATAGTATTGTATACTATTTTTAATTTAAAATAAACTGAAATTGTCAAAATTGTATAAATTTGACAAAATCTGGTTTATTCAACTATTGAAAGGATTATAAGGTTCGAATTATTTTATGAAAATACATGTACTAGGATAGCAACAGCCATAAGTGTTAATCAACAATACCCTGATAAATATGTAAGTATAAAGTAGGTATTATGGTCAAATTTGCTTAAAGAAGCGACCGAAATAGCAGATTTAAATTCTGTTAACGTTGATCCAACATCGAGTATTAGGAAGTGTGCAGTAATATCAGAATAATTCATAGTAACCATTTACAGAATATTAAAGTCTCATAACTTTCATCAAGGAACTATTATACTTCGAATAGACAATCTATCAGGTAGTTTTATAAATTCGCTATATTCAGTCACTTGTGTCGCAGTTTAATCGTATTATTAGAACGCACGCAACAATATTTGGCTCAGTGTTGTCAATAGCGTGATTTAGGTCTATTTGTTTACTAGCTTTAAAAAGACAAATGGGATTGCCGGGTAATAGTCTAAAAAAACCGTTTTATAAACGAAATCAGCAGCTCCGGAAGCCCGAAGAATTGTGCATTTTGGAATAGCGAATTTTTTAACAAGTATGTAATTTCGAAGAAAATGTGTTAAATTTAAAAAAGGATCTGGTGTGATTTGAGTGTAAGTCGACTTTAAATTTCAAAAGTAGGAAAGTTTGTATTTGGCTTTTTTCGCCAATTTTGCTAACAAATATTTTCACTGAAGTTCAAACTGTTTTTAGTGGTAATTTTTCATGCGCGAAATGGGCGAGGTCCATCGAACTCCCTTCTCATCGCATCGGAGTTGCAGTGGATGAAATTCCCGGCAAAATCTCATGGAAGTTGTTTTGATAGAACGGCGCATATCAAATTGTTTGTTTTGGATAATTAACAGTAAACATGTTAAAATTAACATGAAAAAATGCAATGCTATTGTAGCGTGCATGGACTGTTAATTGGATTCACAGGAGACATGTAACAGGCTGCCATTTTTTAGTTTTAAGCCTATCAGTTTAAAATGTATCACACTTCTATAACTGGTGTGTAGCCTTTTCAATGAAAAACAATTGAAAGTTGCTTCCCGTTTTACCGGAAGTCACCTCTACATTTTAATTTTAAATAGGACCCTTATATTTTTATTGACTATCGTATTCAGCTTAATATTAGTTTTTTAGCGATATATTACATGTTAATTTTTGTTTTTATATAGGCTATTACGAATTCAATTTTTAAAAGTTCAACATTGCTGCTTTATGAAAAAATTCAGTCACTTTTTATAAAATACTTTTATAACACGTCTATTTAACATCGTTTTGGGTAATAACAGAATTTTTGATTTTTTTTACTTGTTTTATCGAACGAAAAATTTACTCCAATATTTTTAACGGCACCTTGTATATTTTTTGCGCAGCCATTTTCGCCGTAAATTTACCTTTTTAAAGAGATAACATGTTAACATTTATTTCAAAAAAAATCGTCATTTATTTAAAATAATAACTATCGTGATATATCATGGCTGGCATATTGCCATCTTTAAAAAAGTGATTTTACGGCGAAAATGACATTAAAATTATTTTAGTAAATTGCTCTTTCCATAAAACAAGAAGTGAAAAGAATTAAAACGTTATATTATTACCCAAAACGATGTTTAAATCGAAGTGTTTTAGAAGAAAATTATGTATTCAGTTTAACTTGGACTGTTCTGAAAAAAGTATGAAAAGTTAATGTATTTTTTAGATTAAGCGGTACGTTGCCTCAATTTTCAAAAAAATGGCTGTCTAACCGCCATTTTGAAAACAAAAATGTGATATATCTTTGAAAACCTTGGAAATCATTTAATTATTTTTCCATCTCAAAATTTTTCTTGTGGAGTTATAGAAGTATTTAAAACAAAAAAAATATCACTCTGTCATATGGTCCTGCGTCACCAACTTTGCACAATTATAATTTATTATTGTTTGTGTATGGGCAGAATACAGGGAACAAAAGCCTAAGTGCTATGTACCGTGGTTGCTCAAGCTAATAGATGGAAACTCCTCCCGATGTGCATTTTAACAATTGCACATTAAGGGGAAAGAGGCAGACATGAAGAGAAAACTATCCAGAAGTTGAGTTTTAGAGCAAAATGCCATAAGAAAATTATTCTGAGCATTCCGCAGGTATGATAAAATACTAAATTTCATAAATTACTTTTCTAGTAGCCGAAAACTGAGATGTTTTCGCCCTTACACTAATTACTA
>JAUTXW010003901.1:0-47500 GCA_030620095.1 Kuschelorhynchus macadamiae
TATCATTAGCTAAATATAATGAATGCTGTTGGAGGGTAAGAGAGGGCATCCTGTTCCAAGTCATCATAAATAATACTATTATAATCCCTGTACTCTATGCATTTTTCTTCATACGGTTTACTAATTAATTTGAATATAGTATAGATTAATTAAATGGTCAGATACTGTTTCGGAAATAGGAATGACGCCACTTCTTTTGAATGGTAATATTTTCATTTGATATTATAACATCGATAAGACTATTTGTATTTGCAATCATATTTTCCGTGTTGGCTTGGTTATATGTTGTTTAAGATTAAACGTGTCAAGCAATTTTAAAATTTTTGTTCTTGTAGGAGAATTCTGTAAAAAATCAATATTAAAGTCACCTGAAAAAATTACGTAGTCGTAGGATGGCACTGTGAGACTCATTATATCCTCCATGCATTCAATAAAGTTATCAACATTTGTAGAGGGCGGGCGGTATATATTTGTAAACAATATACTTTTTTTGTTAAGTGTTAATTTTAAGGTTAAAAATTCGCAGCTATCCGATGTCACATCGAGCTGGACTATTTGAAATTTTATGTTTTTCTTTAGATAAACCCCTACGCCTCCCCCTCTGCCTACCCTATCTTTTCGGATGAAGTTATACCCATTTATACTAAAAACGCTGCTTTCGTAACTAGATGTTAACCATGTTTCTGACAGACCTAATACATCAAACTTATACTGATTCACATAATTGACAAATTCATCAAAACCTGTGTTAAGAGACCTAATATTAAGATGAGCTATCATTAAATTTTTTGGTTTTAATGGATTATTTGGATTATTTCTAACCCGGGTGTCCGCGTTTAGTAAACTATCATCCATTGTCCATTAGGCACCCGCCACACACTCCCGCACATGCACCCCCGCTCCGCCAACATTCGCAAACCCACGACCCTCCGCTACAATACAAAAATACTAACATTATAAACATATTTTTTAAAAGCGATGTACTTCTCTTTAAAAATTCCACCTTAGAAGAACGTTGGTCCGTATTAATATTTATTTTAGATTTTTATTCTTTACTTCCCTAAATTGGTATTAATAGTCAATAGAAGAAGGGCGGCACCGTTCAAGAACAACGCCCCCACATTAAAATATTAAATTCAATTAGTGTTTAAGTAAGCTATGAAAATCAATCAAATAAGCCGTTGAGAATATATATATTACTGTGTTAGGATCCGTAGAATTAAACTTTAAGTGAAATTACATGAGCATAGCTTTTATGTGGAAAGGAAAATATGATTTTATTTCTTAAACTTTGAATGTAAATACGTACACTACATTTGTGTGGATATAGAA
This sequence comes from Kuschelorhynchus macadamiae, assembly GCA_030620095.1. Classification (NCBI taxonomy): domain Eukaryota; kingdom Metazoa; phylum Arthropoda; class Insecta; order Coleoptera; family Curculionidae; genus Kuschelorhynchus; species Kuschelorhynchus macadamiae. The sequence goes on from JAUTXW010003901.1 coordinate 1,333, forward strand.
ATATAAATTTACTAATGACAATTTGAGTACACATATTTTAAACTAAAGTATTAAATTTATATTTCGGATATTTATTCCTAACAATAAAAAATGGAACAGGATGTTTAAAAATAAAAATAAATTAAGTAACCTAGGATTTTGCTGAGTTAAGGCAACAATATAGGATTAGCGACTTTTTTCTGCCTCCAGAAAAAAATGTAGGATCCAAATAGAGTATAGCATTAAATTTAAGAAAAAAAACCATTTGATGTTTATATCAGATAATTACGAAAAACAAAGTATGTACGATTGCATTAAATTTTAGATACCTACAATAAAAAAAAACAAAACGAATATAGCCCAATTAAGCCAATTACTGAAATAAATCTTTACAATAACAGTCTTAGTGTAAAAAAAATGTTATTCTAATATGCAAACATTTGCTTCCAATATAAAATGTTAGACAAAACGTACTTTTTTCGGCTTGTAAGATTACGCTTTACACATGTAAATGTCAAGTGTTTATGTACAGTCACATGAAATAAGAAAACATACCTGATATTATGAAATAGCATGATTAATCCGAATCATCCTCACTTTGATTTGTAATTTTTTTCAAATCATCCACCGACTTTAAAAACACTTTTGAACCTTGTATATGGATGATATTAAGCTCTATGGTGGAAACCATAACCAACTAAAAAAGCTTATTGACGTGACATACACCTTTTCGAAAGACATCCATATGGAATTTGGAATGAAAAAATGTATATTCTTAAACATCGAAAAAGTCAAAGTCATTAATGGTGATATAGCCCTACCCGATGAACCAAGGAGAGACCTACAAATACCTAGGATTCCAACAAGCTAGACTGCTCCAGGATAAGCAAGCTGAAAGATCAGTACGTTCAAAGAGTGCGAGCTCTTCTGAAGACAGAACTGAACGCCAGAAATCTCATTACAGTAATTAACTCCTATGCTGTGCCCGTGCTGACCTACAGTTTCGGAATCTTGAAATTAACTAACGCGGACCTAGAGCGACTACAACGAACTACTCCCCTAATGATGACCAAGTACAAGTCCCACCACCCAAGGTCATCAACTCTTCGAATGACATTACCACGAAGAGAAGGTGGAATAGAACAAGGCACAAACATCAAGCCTCCACCGCATAGTGACCTTAAGTGACAACTCGTACTCTCTCTCGCGAGTAGCAACATCATTCTAAAGTAACTTTCAGACCCCGACAAACAAGAACAGTGGGCTCAAATGGCACTGCACGGCCGACATCACAATGACTTGAATCAGCCACACATAGCTAAGTAAGCATCCAACAGATGGTTGAAGGATGGACACCTATTCCCAGAGACAGATGGGTTTGTGATGGCAATAAAGGACCAAGTTATTAACACACGAAATAACACGAAATTCATCATCAAAGACCGGTCCGTTGAATTCGATAAGTGTCGAAAATATAGCGAGAGATTAGAGACTATACAGCATATAACAAACAAACAAACAAACAAACAAAAGTATGCTTTATTGCCGCAGAAAAATTCTACAATTTTATGGACAAAGCAAAATATACCTAAAAATAAGACATATCAAAACATTAATCGAAAATAATTTCGACAGGTCAGTGCTTTTTTTTTAAAAATGTAAATTATCAATTTACCAAATCGTAAAACACACGTTAGAATATAACATAACATTGCAAACAGTAAATGAATCATGATAACCTTATAAAAGTAAACAAACACACATGTACGAGGTGAATAATTTCGATGACATTGAAATCAAAATTGCAACTATGCGACCTTAAACTCTATGTTATTATAGTTATACAAATAATTGTGATGTTAAACAGAAGGTATATTGAACTAGTGTAGAATGTAGTATACAAAAAGAATTAAATTGTTTTTAATCCAATACCTAACAAAAATAATTAAGTTTTAAGTGAATGTTCGACAGTTCTTTTCCCTATATAATGATTTACAAAATTCTATGCTATGAGTTAGGACATGACTCACAAAAGATTTAAGTAAACAAGCGAGTTTAGTGACAATTTAAAGAGACTTACTCACTGAAAAAAAAATCATTAACGCTGTAAAATGGTCTCTCAATGAGGTATGCTTTGGTGTTTTTTCGAAATTGTGCAAGCATAGGGATAGATTTTAAATGTACTGGCAGATTGTTGTAAAGTTTTATGGCGTTGTAAATAATTGATTTTTTTATTAATTCTGTGGAAGGAATGGGAAGATAAATATCATGCCTAGAGTTTCTGGTAGGGTATACATGTTGTGGCCTTTCTGGGAGGGTGTTTATATGTTTTCTCAGCAAACATACCGTTTCCAAAATAAATAATGCAGGAAGTGTTAATATTTCATGTTTTTTGAAATAGTATTGGCAGTGAGCTCTATTATTTAGACCAAACAAATAACGAATGGCTCTCTTTTGAAGCATAAAAATACTACGAAATTGCTCGGTGGTACAGCAGCCCCAAAAGGGAAGGCCATAGCGGAGGTGGGATTCAAATAAAGAGAAATAAGTAAGTCTGGCAGAAGGAACGTCTAGTTCTTTTGAAACTGATCGAATGGCGAAGCAGGCGGTAGAAAGTTTTTTAGTTAAGGTGTCAATATGATTAGACCATTTTAGGTTGCTATTTATATTTAAACCCAGGAATTTAACCGACTCTACGTATTCAATATTGCTGTTATGTACCTGAAGTGGTTGTAAAGTTCCCTTATAAGATAACGCCACCGTTTTATCGACGTTAAAACAAAGCATATTGGAATCGGACCAAGCCTTAATTATAACCAAGTCTTTGGAGATACTAGAGTGTAAAGACGTTGTATCAAAATCACTCCATGTTATGCTTGTGTCATCAGCAAAAAAGGGAGATTCTTCCATTAATTTTAAGGTTCGTGATATCATTAATGTATAACAAAAAAAGAATAGGTCCCAAGACTGAACCTTGACTCCACTTGTAATCAACTTCCAATCAGAATCGGAACCATTAGCCCTTACAAGTTGTTGCCTTTTTCCAAGATAAGATTTGAACCAATTTAAACACACTGTGCACTTGTTGGGTAGAAATCCGAACTGCTCCGGGGATATTATCTGATGTTTCAGGAGAAATGGCATAAGACGGTTCTTCAGTAGCCTTTCGATGATTTTTGATAGCACTGGTAGTAGTGCAATTGGGCGATAATTGCAAGAGTTAGTTTTTTCGCCGCCTTTATGAAGTGGAATAATTATAGCTGTTTTAAGGCAATCAGGGAATACACCTTTTATAAAGGACTCATTTATTAATGTTGAGGGCCTCTATGACTGGGAGTGGCAAGTTCAGGAATATTCTAATTGATAGGCCATCAGTGCTACACGAAGATTTACTTTTGATATTATGTATTACCTTCAATAGTTCAGTGTTGCTAACGGGACTTAAGAAAAAGCTATCAGCTAAATTTTTTGAAGGAGGAAGAAACGAAAGAGGGTCCAAACTTGGCGAGTAGGTAACATTTTTGCTTACATTAATAAAATAATCATTTAGATTAGCACTGGCAAGTATCTGGCTGCACTTACGTAGCAAACACGGACTACCTCCAGGGACATAACTAGGTGTGTAACATCATATACCAGAAGCTTGCCAATAAATAGGGGCTTCTGAACACCTTTGTGCCCTATTATAAATACCAACCAAGTTCAATGCTTGAAAATAATTTCTATGACCGGCTAATTATCACTGGCAGGCGGATGGAATACTGATGTGGTACTGTTAAATAAGGAAGCAAAGGCAGCTTAACAGGAAATAGAACAAGAAATATATAGACATCCCGCCCCTATTGGCAGGGTGGGAACAACAGCCACTAGAGTCTGACAAGATAACTTGATTTGAAAGTAATCCAATATTTCTATACTTTTGGGTATGTATATACTCATTTTCACCGCTGCTCACAGCATTAAAGACAACCGGAATTCGTGAACGCTACATTTCAAAAAATTAACAAAATTCACCCCTAACCTTGACTGAGCTGATTTTTACACCAGCCTCTAGAAGAAATGAAGACGTTTCTTTGCGTATTTACTTTTTCTAGGATCAACCGTTCATATGCTACAGGGCCAAACGTAAAACCATAGGTAAATGTATAAAAACAACATTGCACCTTTATTTCTAAATGGCTCGCCCTGGATACACCAGAGAGTAATTTTGGCGATGTAGTTTCTCAAGGGTAAACATTTTCCGCCCCTCGTTACACTTTTCGAAAAAAAAATGTGGGAAAAGTGAAAAGTCGGAAACATCATTTAGATCATTAGCCCCTGGCAAGATCTGGCTGCACTTACGTAGCAAACACGGACTACCTCCAGGGACATAACTAGGTGTGTAACATCATATACCAGAAGCTTGCCAATAAATAGGGGCTTCTGAACACCTTTGTGCCCTATTATAAATACCAACCAAGTTCAATGCTTGAAAATAATGCCTTCTATGACCGGCTAATTATCACTGGCAGGCGGATGCCGAATAATCGGCCTGATGTGGTACTGTTAAATAAGGAAGCAAAGGCAGCTTAACAGGAAATAGAACAAGAAATATATAGACATCCCGCCCCTATTGGCAGGGTGGGAACAACAGCCACTAGAGTCTGACAAGATAACTTGATTTGAAAGTAATCCAATATTTCTATACTTTTGGGTATGTATATACTCATTTTCACCGCTGCTCACAGCATTAAAGACAACCGGAATTCGTGCACGCTACATTTCAAAAAATTCTCAAAATTCACCCCTAACCTTGACTGAGCTGATTTTTACACCAGCCTCTAGAAGAAATGAAGACGTTTCTTTGCGTATTTACTTGATTCGTCTAGGATCAACCGTTCATATGCTACAGGGCCAAACGTAAAACCATAGGTAAATGTATAAAAACAACATTGCACCTTTATTTCTAAATGGCTCGCCCTGGATACACCAGAGAGTAATTTTGGCGATGTAGTTTCTCAATTCCTCGGGGTAAATTTGGGGTCCCATATTTCCGCCCCTCGTTACACTTTTCGAAAAAAAAATGTGGGAAAAGTGAAAAGTCGGAAACACTTTTTTTTTTAGTTTTTTTGCATTTCGACCGCTTCCTCGGTATTTGAGGTATATGCATACTATATTGATTTTAAATCTTCTCTATATTCCCCATCGAACCCCCTTTTTGCCTTGATAAAGTAGTCAGAGTTTCGACTCCGCAAAATGCCTTCGTAGTTACCCCATTTTTTACCTCTTTTTTATTTTCTTTAAGCGACATCCCGTATTCCGATATTGCTCCTTAACGAACATCTCCGAAATTTGTGGACAGGAACTCCGGAAAAATAATGCCCACCTCGAAAAATTAGCAATATCAGACGCCAGTGCCGCCTTGTTATAAGCCCCAACGAAATCGCGTTTATATCAAAAGAAGCGCTATTTATCCTCTACTATACCGAACTGGGGCAGTTAAAAGTTCAAAAAGCACATATTTCAAAAATTTCAGAAAAAAATCCGCTTAGCAAGGCAAGAGGTATCCTGTATACAATGTGTGTTGAACTTTATAACATAAGGAAGTTCGTTTACAAACCACGTGGGAAATCATTAAACAGCGTCGGTTAGATCATATTCGGTTAGTGGAACTTGTTGACAAGACCCTAAAGAAAAAGGTAAGAAGCATGAAGGATACTTACTCATCTGTTCCTGACCAAGCCATCTCGCATTATCCATAATCTTTAGCCTGTATAAGAGAATCCACCAACTGTACCACAAGTGGTAGGAAATCTATGAGTTAGTGCCATAGTGCCACCTCTTAGAGAAGATAAACTTTCCCTTAAAAACTGCGTACGTACTGTTTTCGAATAATACATGGACATCGCGAGAGTTCGCCGGTAACTCAAGGGTACATAAAAAAGACTCTCGAAGGAGATAAAACTATTCTGCCCCAGGAATTTCTGGTGGAAGAAATTTCCTAGTACTCACAGTCATCTTGCACGAATATTCAACTTGCTTAATTTGGGTTATCTTATTCTTGAGTGGGTAGATCTTATTCCTGGGTGGGTAGTAGAAAGGAGAACAACTTTAATACCGAAAAATGGCAATCTCGACGAACCTAAAAGCTATCAACCGAATACATGCCTTAACATCCATTACAAAATTTTTACGCAGATTGTATACTCACTAATACTGAATATTGTCGAACCAGTTCTGAAGGATGTCATCGATCAGCAAGAAGGAAAGAAAGATTTGGAAGGCAGCAAGTAAAACTTACTTGTGGATAGATGCATTACTCGATCTAATATAAGAAGAATTTTCGAGTGCTCGGATCGACTACAAAAAAGCTAACTTTTGACACTACATCACATGTTTTGTAGTTGCATGTTTCATGTTGTCTTGCAGTGCCAGATTCAGTACTGGTTTATGTTGAGCAGTTTATGCCACTTTGGAAATCAAGATTCTCTATAACATCGGGATCCAATAAACTTATTACATCACCAGAAAGGATTTATCACAGAAAGACTACCTTAGTGCTCTACTCTTTTGTATTTCGTTGCTGCCAATTTCGGTGTCTCTTCGTCAAACTGGACATCGCACTCACAAGGTTAAACATCTATTTTATATGGATGGTCTTAAGCTCTATGCTTCAAGTGACCGAGATTTACAACAATCTGTGAAAATAGTTCAAGAATACAATCGGGACACTGGCATAGAGTTTTGGGGTCTTTTCATTTACTGAGACCGAGAGAACGCAAGGAGTGGTTATGGTACGAAATGGCATTCGGCGTAACACTTTGGGGAGGTTCGGAGCTCCACAGTTGTTGCATTGGATTGTTCTTTCCCATAATATTAATATTAATAATAAATATCTTTTATTAAGAAGTATTAAAATATTTTTACAGAGGCAAATAAAATTGATTGGAAATGAATTTATATAAAGATAGAGACGAAACCGTCCCTGGCGAGCCTAGCCTCAACCAAGTAATGGAGTGTCCATCCCTTAGTTACCATAATTACATAAAATCATAACATGTCTGTTTTATTGTTTTAGGTATAAATAAGTATAAATAATTAACGTAATAGGTAGTATATTAAGGAATTCCGAATAATTAACGTAATAGATAGTATATTAAAGAAGTCTGAATACATCAAATGTTAGATAAGTAAGGTTGTTTAAAATTCGGGTCCGACAGAAATCCCGACGCATCTCGCAACACAGCAGACACTCTATAACCCATCAGACATAATTTGCAGCTTGTATTTAAATAATCAATATTTTTTGTTAAACAGTTTAAATTATTCGGGTAACGAATTATAAAAATCAATTGCGCATAAATAAATATAGCATGGAGGTTTTATGTTGTGGTATTGTGAATTTGATTTTCAATCTTATATCTATACTAAGAATATTATTTCTGGGAATAAATTTACTTTTTAGTAAATTCAACGAAAATAGATTATAATATTTTATGAACAAAATGCAGAGGTTATGGAGTCGACGATTATTCATGTCGAGCCATTTACATTTGTTATCTTACGAGAAGTATGATCATATTCTTGAATTTTAAAAATTAATCTGCAGCACGTATTTTTGTCATAGAGACAAGGCCATATACAAAATGCTCTGGTTAACTGACAAGTTTTATTACTGTGATAATTCGTAATGTATCCAGTTATCAAACAAGTTCGAGCTAAGGACCCTAGAGATGGTAAAAGCTAGCTCAAATTTCAAATAGCCTGCTTTGATTTTCTAATAACATAAATGTACTAAATTCCGACCATGCGCCTATTCCCCGCTAAATCTATTTTAATCAATTACATGAATCTTACGCGCCGCCATTGTTTTGAAAGTCTCTCATTGGTTAGGCCGTCCATAATTCTACCGCTTATAATCGAAGATTCCTGGATATACTATCAGTTTGTGTTGTAAATATTCGTATCATTTTGTTATTCGAATAATACGAATTCGATTTATGGTTGGTTTTATCATCCACTAATTTGCATTTGGAATCCCTAATTGGCTGACTCATAAGATATCGGTAATATTTTGCTGACTAGTTTGAAATTTTGGTGACCCAAGATAAGTTTGATATCTCTGATGTTAATTAACATTATTTTCATTTTTTGCAATTCTTTTACAGCCCCCGTTTATTTCCAGGATATATAATAACTTTCAATGTGATCAGAAACTGCTGATCCGTTAGACATTTAATAGGGGTGATAGTTCACATGCTACTTAACACTATTTTCATTTTTTGTAGCCCCCCTTTCTTTCCAGGACTTATAATTACTTTCAATGTGGTCAAAACCTGCTGACCCTTAATAGGGGTGATAGTCCTAAAGCTAGTTAACATTATTTTCATTTTTTGCATTTTTTTACAGCCACCGTTTCTCTCAAGGACTTATAATTACGTTCAATGTGATCAAAACCTGCTGACCTATTAGACATTTTGCTGACGCCTAATAGGGGTGATAGTTCACATGCTACTTAACATTATTTTCATTTTTTGCATTTTATTTTCAGCCCCCGTTTCTTTCCAGTGGCCAAAACCTACTGGCCTCCTAGAAATTTTGCTGACCCTTAATAGGGATGATAGTTCTAATGCTACTTAATATTATTTTTATTTTTTGCAATTTTTTTAGAGCCCCTCTTTCTTTCCAGGACTTATAATCCCTTTCAATAGAGGTCAAATTTTGCTGACCCGTTAAAAATTTTGCTCACCCTTAATAGTGGTGCTAGTTCTAATGCTACTTAACATTATTTTAAATTTTTGCAATTTTTTACAACCCCCTTTCTTTCCAGGATATATAATCACTTTCAATGTGGTCAGAACCTGATAACCGGCAAGAAATTTTGCAGAACCTTAATAGGGGTGATAGTTCACATGCTACTTAACACAATTTTCATTTTTTGCAGCCCCTCTTTCTTTCCAGGACTTATAATCACTTTCAATGTGGTCAAAATCTACTGACCCCTTAGAAATGTTGCGGACACTTAGTTTCCATGCTACTTAACATTATTTTCATTTTTGCCATTTTTTTACACCCTCCCTTGCTTTCTAGGACTCATAATCACTTTCGATATGGTCAAAACTTGTTAGAAATTTTGCTGACCCTTAATAGAGATGGCATGGTGAGAGTTCCCATGCTACTTAACATTATTTTCATTTTAACATTTTTGTTACAGGCCCTCTTTCTTTCCAAGACCTACAATCACTTTCAATGTGCTCAGAACCGGCTGACCGGTTAGAAATTTTGCAGACCTTAATAGGAGTGATAGTTCTGATGCTACTTAGCATTATTTCATTTTTTGAATTTTTTTTACAGTCCCCCTTTCTTTCTAGGTTTATAATAACTTTCAATGTGGTCAAAACCTGCTGAACCGTTAGAAATTTTGCTGACTTTTAATAGTAGTGAGAGTTCTTATACTGTTTATAATAAACAGAAATATCACCTCCATTAACGGTCAGCAAAATTTCTAACGGGTCAGCAGGTTTTGGCCACATTGGAAGTGAGTCCTGGAAAGAAAGGAGGGTTGTAAAAAATTGCAAAAGTAAAAATAGTATTAAGTAGTATTATTAATTAAGCTATCACCGTTATTAAGGGTCAGCCAAATTTCTAACGCATCAGCAGGTTTTGACCACATTGAAAGTGATTGTATGTCTTGGAAGGAAGATTTGACACCTGATGAAGCCACAGTGTTGGCGAAACAATTGTTATGTATTGTATTCTTTTAATATAAAATGGTTTTTATCAAGTAACAGCTAGGTCTGTTCCGTAATAAAACGTGAAAGTATTAACAAAAGTTCTAGAAGGAAATAATTTCCACTATTAAAACGTCTAACCCGGCAAAAGTATTATCATATTCCAAAGTTGGACATGATACTCCTGATAAAGAAAATATAACGTTACGACGCCATTCAAATCAGCACTATTTTGGACCAAGGAAATGGAAAACATTAGAAAAGCAAATTATTCAAGAACAACAATAAATGGCAATCAGCGACGAACATATTGAATATCAAGAGGATAGAACAGGAGAAAAAAAGGAAAATGGATGAAAAAAATGCTAAAGCAAACAAAAAAAAAATCAATGGGTGAAAATATAAAACCTAATAAAACGAAGTTATCCAATAAGGATGAAAGGTCTTTTGCTTGTACATCTACGAACGAGTCATCTAACAGTGACATTAATGCTAGTTCTTAAGATGAAAATATTACATTGGAGATTTTGTAATTGTTCAATACGAAGGAAAACACTTTCTAGACACTATCATAGAAGATATAAATGACACACGAAAAAGTCCAAGGCAATGAGTGGATTTTAATTTCTGTGTTTTTATAATGAATCGGAATCTGGTACACTTTCATAAGAAATTACGGACAGTAGGTCGGCTTTTAGGACTTCGGTGAATACGTCCAGTGAATACTTTTGGTCGCAATTTGTTACCTTGCAGTTCCCTGAAAATCTAGAAAAACATAATATTAAGGAATCATGGTTCTTGGAATTAGAGCGTGTCAAATTGTAATTACTATCCGATGTTTCGCCTTCGATTGCACAAGGCATCTTCAGAGTCTTTACTCCACGAGGTCTGAACGCCGAACAGCGACCCTGTGCGATGATCGGTTTCCACGTGTAATGTACACCGTAACCCGTATCTCTATTGAAATTTTTTGTATGCTTAAAAATTTCAATAGATTCTCTAATTTTTCGGTGATAAAATCCTGGAACCGTTGCTAGAACCTTGGCTTCCTTCACATTTATAATATGGCCAGTGTTATGCAGGTGTTCAGCTACAGCAGGTTGAACAATTTGTTTCTTTTTAATACATCGTTCATGTTGCAAGGAATTTTATATACTCCTTATGTTTGAAAAGTCACAATATCTTTCGGGATCACAAGTATTGTCCAATCTTTGATTGAAGATTGTCCATACGTTGGACCGTCTCCAGGTATGTAGGGAAGAACAACACTACCTAACAGTGGCTCCTTATCATTCTCTTTTTGCGAAGCTGGATTACAATATTTTTTAATTGAACGCGTAATCTCTTCAGTGCAATAGCCATTCCCTCTCAGAGCTTCGGTCAGTTTCGATGTTTCCGATGTTAGAGAATCTTGAACAGAAATCAAAATGGCTCTAAATACTAGTGAGTTAATAACCGATTTCTTTTGTGTTGGATGGTGGTGGGAATTTGTATTTAATATCTATTTGTATGCGTCGACTTTCTATACACAGCATGTCCTAATGTACAATTTTCTTTCCTTTGACCACATATATCTAGAAAGGGAATCGTTCCATGAGATTCAATTTCCATTGTAAATTTAATATTATGATGTTGTTGTTTAAGTTGTTTCAGAAATATGCAACCCTTGCTCTGGTTTATAACCGTAGGGTGCAAGATTGCTACGCTTTTATTTTTTTAAAATAATAAAATAGGAAATATTTTTATTAATTTATTGAAATAAAAAAAAACTCGCAAAGGTAATTAACAAAAAGGCAAAAGTATCAAGAGACAAGCTCGTGGTCAACACGATACATTCATCCATTCTCCTGTTCTATCCTCTTGATATTCAATATGTTCGTCGCTGATTGCAATATCAATGCCATAAGCTCGTTTATCCCGGAGAGTGGGCGTGGGAAAAAAAATTAAAAATTAAAAGTAAAAAACGTGAGCGCCACCAATTTATTACGGCCTAAATTGGAAATCCCCTGGATGTGTTCGGCACTCACTTGTTCCTGATACTTTTATACAAAAAATTGTAATTTAAAATTAAGAAGTTATTTAATAAAAAAAACTGAAAAAGAAGAGAAAATGTGAGCTAAATAAAACACACTAAATAAAAACAATAAAATCTATTCAATAAATGTTTTTTTTTTGGAAAAACCTGTACAAAACAAAACAAAAGGAAAAAAGATACTAGTGTGAAATAAAAAGGTTCACCAATTGGACAAGCGTCCCAGCGTGATACGTCACTGCAACCGGTGGAAGGTGTACCAGTGGACAGTACCTTAGAAGTTGTAGGGCGTAACGTTACTCGTTCACATCAAAGTGAACCTTAAAGCCCCGTACTAGGACTCTATTCAATAGGGTTTAGTTCGCCCCGGACAGGAAGACTTCTTTCACAACGTGGCAGGAAAATGGCGGACTGGTCCAACTTCAGCATCACAAATCCTCTCTTAGAGAGATGACTTGGAGGTTACAAAATATTATAAAATTCACAAATACAAAACCCCAAGTAAATTAGTACGAAGCTGAGGAGAAATCCCACTAACGGATTCCCAAGAAAAACTTGGATTTTATTTTCCCCAGTTCGCGCTGAAGGCCTTTCGATGTTACAGGAAACCAGAAAAGTGAAGTAAAAAGTAGTTCCTTCCTGGAACCAGCTCCGTTTTACCTTCTAGAATTTACTCAACTCGGATGCCGAATTATCATTGGTTAGATTGCCCCAGGTGACATCAGTATTGTCAAGAGGAACTAGGAATGATTTAAAATAGGGATTCCAAGGCAAGAAAAACGACCACATAGAAATAAGTATCAAAGTAACCGTGCTTCATAAACATAAATACCTACATATGAGTATTAACACAAAAAATTCGGTGCATTAATTGCCTGTATTTTATTATTTACAGCAACATAAAAGATATGTTTGGACCCAAAAATAGAGGTTTGAAGTCGAAAATGCAAGCATCCTGACAAGATTACCGAAAAGCCAAAACTTGCATAAAGGAGGCAAAACAGGTTTTCAAGACTGCTAAAATTAAATTCTTATTTACTCTGTAATATTAAAAAATAAATATCTTTAGATGTTATTTGGGTTTCGTTTTTAAATAATTATAATTTTAATTGATGAATGATATTGTATGAATCTAGGCATCGCCATCCATGTAACAACGTTGGAACTTGCAGTAAAACGTTTCTTTAGAACGGGGTGGTGAACTAATTTAGTTTAAGAATACTGATAGTTGTTGATTATAGGTGGCGCTATACATACCGATTAATCATTATAATATAATCCGGTATAACAAATGAGATCTTCGCTTGAGATGAGTAATCTAACTAAACTATAAAACCAATATGCACTATATTTCAAAATGGTTAGTAGAAGAATTCAGCGAATTAAACATCTCGTACGATAACTTTGAGGTTATTAATTCGTTAGAATTCTTAGATAAAATTAAGAATGTTCACTTAAAAGAATGTGAAATTTTAATATCTTTTGATGAAAGCTCATTGTTTCCTAATGTACCCATACCACTAGCTTTAGAGTACCTAAAGGAACTACTTGAAATCAATAATTTGAAGCAAGAAATTATTGATGAATATTTGCTTCTCACAAAATTATGTATGAATCAAAATTTTTTTCAGTTCAGCAATAAATATTATAAACAACTTGAGGGAACTGCGATGGGCAATTACTTATCTCAGTTGCTTGCAATTTTGTTTATGTGTAGATTTAAAACCCAATTTAAAAAAGAATTCAAGTATTTTCCAAGGGTGTGGTATAGATACGTAGACGATATATTTGCTATTTTTGATACTAAAACAGAAAATTTGGACACTTTCTTAAAAACATTAAACAATAAATATCCTTCCATTAATTTTATGTACGAAAAGGAGAACAATGGGCAATTACCTCTTCTTGACACATTAGTTATTAGAAATAACGATAAATTAGAATTTGATATTTATAGGAAATTTACTAATACTGATAGGTATATGACTGACTCATTTCATTGCCGTCAACACAAAATGGCAGCATTTCATTTCTTAATTCACAGGTTAGTCAATTTTCCATTAAGTAAAGAACGTTTTAACAATGAAATAAATCGGATTAAAAATATAGCTGCAAGTAATGGATATAATGATAATTTTGTACATAAATTAGTAAATAGACATAAGTATAAGAAAATGTTAAAAGATGCCACTACTCTTCAAGCACCTGTGGCTCCCAATAAGTTCATAGCAATCCCATTTGATCCCAGATATACGAGAGGTAGAAAAAGTATTTAAAAACGTAGGTTTTAAAGTAGCTTACAAAACGGAGAACAGTTTAAAAAATCTCCTTGGTTACCCTAAAGACAAAGTCGACTTGAAGGAGAGGAGTGGCATCTATGAAATTAGCTGTAATGACTGCGATCTAAAATATGTTGGGCAAACTAAACGCTCCATAAACATTCGTTTTAAAGAACATATGGCACATTTAACATACGGAAGAACAGAAAAGTCAAGCGTTGCCCAACATGCTTTGGAAAACAATCACCAAATAGGAATAAATAATCTTAACTTGATTAAAAATGTATCTAATAATAGATTATTGGATGCATTTGAGAGTATAGAAAAATGTGGTAAGAAAGCACTAATTAAAGACATAGGGCCCATTCACTATAGTCCTCTCTATTGTTTACTTGACAACGGTGCAGTCGGGCGCAACCAAGTGTGACCACATTTACCTATAAATAGTCTCGGTTAGGATAAGTTACTTTAGTTTATATCATCTGCTGATGATGCTAACTTGGTTAGCGAAACGCGCGTCCAGAACGTAACAAGTTGTGGTTTAGTGTGGTTAGAACTCTTGTATTTTGACCCGGTATATCAAAACTGCTCAAATTACAGACGCTGTTTGACAATAATTTGCAACTCTTACTAAGATATCTTCCTTCGTTTCTGCGAAATATATCTCTAAATTTGGACAAAGATTTTGCTCTAGGCACTTGAAGTGGCCAGCAGTTTTGTCTCAACTAATGGTAAATAGCACGCAGGACTGTATACAGTCTCATTCTTCTTCATCATTATTATGTTAATACTTTACTAACATCCGTATATTAACTATATAATTATTCTATTTATTTGTCGCCTGACAGTTGACGTTTGTGTAGTAATAATATTGCGGTGTCAAGGGGTGTTTAGTTATGGAGCGTTATATAGTTGAGCAACGCGTATTTTTAGTGAAGACCTGTTATGTTATAAATATGGAGAAAGTGTTGCAGAAACTGAAAAAGCCGTGCGGAATTTGGAAGAAATAATGCTTCTTCAAAAACCTGAAGTTAATAAGTTAATAAAAAATTTGAGGAAGTTGGTACCGTACATATTGCTGCTGTAAGAGACAGTGTTGCTGAAGCTCCGAAAACATCAATTCGCCACCGAGCACAGCAATTGCACGTCAAAAATACGATCCTGCATAACATTTTAACCAAAGATCTTTATTCAAAGACTTACAAAATACAGTTGACACAAGAATTAAAACCAATCGATCATGAAGCACGGCGTATCTTTGTTAATTGGGCCTTGCAAAGAAAGGAAGGAAATGGTGATTTTTTTAACAAAATTATCTTCAGTGATGAAGCGCATTTTCATCTCGGGGAATATGTAAACAAACAGAACTGCCGAATATAGGGTGAGGAAAATCCGGGATGATACTGGAGAAGCCACTGCACCCCCAGCGAGTTACTGTTTGGTGTGGCTTTTGGGCTAGGGGTCTTATTGGCCCATACAGGATCGGTATAGATGGGTTGAATTAGATTGGGTAGATATCCAGCGTATGTGGTTTCAACAGGACGGGACCACGCCCATACGGCCAATGAAACACTTGAACTTCTGAGGGAACGTTTTCAAGGCCGAATAATTTCACGAGAGGAAACGTCAACTGGCCGCCTACGTCCTGCGATTTGACGTTCTTAGACTCCTTTCTATGTGGTTTCTTGAAGGAAAAAGTATACTCTGATAATCCTCAAACCATACAGCACCTTAGGGATGACATTGTTACTACTATTGTTGAAATAACGCCGCAGTTATGCGAAAAAGTTGTAGAGAATTTTGCCAAAAGAATGATGTCCTATCAACGGTCACGAGGAAGTCACTTGCCTGATATTATTTTCCATTGTTAACCGCCAAATTTGTACTTTAATTTAAAATATAAATTTCATACGATATAAGTAATTTGAGCGTTTTATTGCAAATTCAAAAAGCAACCTCAAAATTGAACACCCGATATTTGAAATGTTTAAAAACTTACCCCTAACTTCTAATGTTGTAATATTAGGATGGATAGTTATATTATATCTAGAAGGTCTCAAGGTGGTCGGAAGACGAACGTTGTTCCAAGGGAAGATTTGACCATTTGTAGCTCTGGGAATGAAGGTTCTTGTCAAGTTTGTTTCTTCATCCACGTAATTCGGAGGCTTTTCACCAGCGCATGTGCAGTCTGTAAATAAAGCTTTGTAAAAAAATATATCAATATATTGTTTGAAAAGGTTATCTCAAAATATCAATCATAAATATATACAAGAAAGTATATCATATTATTAAGACCATTTTACGAAAGCATATTCTTAAAATACAGATTTATAAATGTCTGTGATAAAAAAAACGAAATTTTGCCTGATAGAATACAAAAAAATTTATATCCGATTTTATATCCAGGGTGGTTCAACAGTGCGTTCTAGTCCAACAGCTCGGTTATTGTAGGAATTAGAAAAAAAATTATACGAAAGTTATAGGGACTGCCAAGAGCTACAACCTAAAATTATTTTCGATTATACAGGGTTGAGGATAAGTTTGCCACAAATCAAATATAATCATCAATATATTTTTCAGATTCCTCCCTTTTTGGCCATTTAGCAGGTTTGGCTCGATCAGTTTTCGTGTATTCTACATCTACATTCTACGTCTCATCAAACAGTTGCATAATCTTTCAAAAGCGCTTCTCGTGTTATCAGGGGACTTTTCGTGATATATTCTTGTCGCCAACAAACAAATTCCTTTCACTTGCTTCTAACACATACATCATATGGATAATTTCGCAATAACCATCAGTTTTTATTACTAAATCATTGTAATATAAAACTTTAATATTTTCGAAAAGTGGCCATACATCTTAAACGACCCTGTATAGACCCCACAAACTCTATATTGTGTGAATGGTCAAAAAGGGAGGAATCTGAAATTCAGGGCGTTCCGTTTAGATTAATCGAGAAAATGTGCATGCAGGATTTTTATTTACCCTGTATACCATTATTAAAGAATACTAAAGAATAATACCCCAGTTGAAAGAAGACCATATTGGAAGTTTTTACCATGCTAAAATCATTTATGCTAACGCATTAAAAAATACTGGACGTCAAATGTACCTCTGATATTTTCGAAAAGGTCAATGGCCAAAAAGGGAGGAATCTGAAAATAAAACAATGTTGAGGGTGTTCCATTTACAAAATGTCAGTTTGATTTGTGGCAAATAATCGAAAATAATTTTATTTTGTAGCTCTCAGCAGTCCCTACAATTTTCGTATAAAATATTTCTTTTCTAATTCCCACAATAACCGAGCTATTGGATTTAAGCGCACTGTTGGACCACCCTGTATAATATACACAGTGGCGTATATGAAGTTTCTTTTATTAATTAATTTTAAAATAAAGGAAACAGATACACGATTTAATTAGTAAATAAAAAAATTATTCTTAAAGATTGCTATTACTGCACAAAATTATATTGCAAGTATACATCTACGATCTCCGAACTACGTACCCCAAATAGCACGATGACTAACTAGTGAATAATTAAAACTGAAAATATATAACTTTAATAATTTCTGATTAACAAATAATATGATCTAGGTATTCTTTTTCAAAAGAGACCTTGTATATGAATTTATAGAAAATCCATAGTTATTTAAACGTCCGATAGAGAAAATCTGATATATGATTGTCATTTGTGTCCAACATATTTATACATACATCAACATTCAATGTAAAATATATTTCGTGCATACATAAAATAAATGTTTCCCTTCTCTGCTTTGCTGTCGGGTAAAAATATATCCTGCAGCATGTCCCGATTACCAATTAACTATTAAATTGAATTGAAATTTCAATTTCCCCACGGCCCGTTTATGTGACGGTTGGCTGAAAAAATATTGGGTCATGACTATAAATGAGTTTCATTTTGCCTAAAGGGATAAATTATTATCCAGCCTAAGTTTTTAATACTTGAAAACGCGAGGGCAGGTTTGTTTATTTACTTTTCGTGCTGTTACTGATTTCTCGATTCTATTTCTGCTCGGCGACCCGTATGTATCTGTCTATCACTGGTGGCACGCGCACGCCTATAATAGATCATAATAAACCCTACCTCTTCTGCAAGGGCCAATAAATCCCAAGTGGGAAGATTCCCCATATCTCAGTTATTTCCTACTTGCACTTTGCAGGTCCAATCCCAAGTGCCCATTTCACAATGAGTGCTGCTGTCTATATGATAATTTGTAAGTATCGTGATGTCACCAGATATGAATAAGAATTGTGTCCTACAGACGGTAGTGCTTTTCCGCACTATTACAGAAAAGTACTTTACATGACTACTGCGGAAAAGTACTGTGTTCGAGAATTAATCTTAAATTTGTGATTTTATTTAAAATATTCGGTAAATTTCATTTACCCGGAACTTCCTTCGTTACAAATATCTCCTTTTATAATATAATATATTATAAGGAACAGTAAAGTGTGACCCAATTTAGTTCATAGTGCATTAATAACACATATATACTGTCTCGTAAACCATTTTTGATCCATCATATTGGATTCATACCAATATTTTACCAGTTTCTATCTATACAACATGTAGTTTTTACATAACACACACCGACATTCTGTTACGTCATGTTGAATTCATACCAATTTATCCCTATATCATATTTGATTCTTCTGCAAAATTTAAAGTCAATTGCATAAGATTTTCTTTATGTTGACTTTTTTAAAAAATTATTTGTCCGCCGATTTGTTCCGCTATCTTGAATTCGTACCACAACTTTTACTAGTTTATTTCTATACCACACTTAATGTTTGCTCAAAATTTCAAATTAATATAATAAGTAGTTCTTTCAGGCTGATTTTTTAGGCTCCCATTTTTTTCCGGCTTATTGGATTTTTACCAAAATATTACCAGGTCATCCCCATTTGACCCTTAATTTTTGACCAAACTTTGAAGTCACTCAGATAAGTAGTATGCCGTGAACTGACAGACAGACTGAGAGACAGATAGACGAACCGATGGAATTGATAAAATATATTTTAGGGACGCTAAAACGTGAAGATATGTAAAACCTGAGAAGGTAATTTTTTCACGACTACAAATATTATATTTAGCCGCCATTTTGTTCCACTTTCTTGATACCACAGTTTTGCATATATTACAATTTTTTATGGTACACAATTTGAAATCAGTCTATTCAGTAGGTTTTCAGGTTGAATTTTTAAATATTTTACTAAGTAACCATTTTATTCCTCCATCTTGGAAACGTACCAAACTTTTACCAATTCATTCCTACATAATACTTGATTTTTTTTCAAAATTTGGGATACACTGAATAAGTAGTTTTTTAGTAATAATTTTTATAACATTTCATTACACCGCCATTTTGTTTTGCAATTTTTTTACGATTACAATTATTTTATTTAGCCGCCATTTTGTTCAGCCATCTTGAATTAATACGACAGTTTTTTGAATTTTTAGATATTTTACTAAACCGATATTTTGTTCCGCAATCTTGGATTCGTACCAAAATTTTACCAGCTAATTCCTCCATAATACTTGTAGTAGTTATAAGTAGTTTTATGCTAATAATTTTTTAACAATTCACTGGGCCTCTATTTTGTTTTGCCATATTGGATTTTTACCAAAATGTGACCAGGTCGTCCCCATATAACTATTAATTTCTGCCCAAAATTTGAGGTCAATTCGGTAGGTAGTTTTTAAGCTATGCTGTGAACTGACAGACAAACAGACAAACCGACAGATGGACCGACGATAAAATATATTTTTGGCATCTAGGGACGCTAAAACGTAAAGATATGTAAAATCTGACAGGGCGATCTTTTCACGTTTACAAATATTTTATTTAGCTGCCATTTTGTTCTGCCATCTTGAATTAGTAACACATTACTAGTTCATCTTTATACCACCATTATTTATGGCTCACAGTTGAAATCAGTCCATTAAGTAGTTTTCAAGGTGAATTTTTAAATATTTTACTAAGCCGCCATTTTGTTGCGGCATCTTGGATTCGTACGAAAATTTTTACCAGTTGATTCCTACATAATACTCGATTTTGGTGCAAAATTTAAGATTAATTGGATATATAGTTTTTGAATAATAATTTTTTTAACATTTCACTAGGCCGCCTCTTTGTATTACCATACAGGATTTTTAACAAAATGTTAGCACGTCATCCCCATATGACCTCTCATTTATGACTGAAATTTGAAGTCAATCGAGTAAGTAGTTTTTTAGCTATGCCGCGAACAGACAGACAGACCGACGGAATTGAGAAATCATGTTTTTCGGCATCTAGGGATTTATAAAGCATTTAATTTTGACTTTATGCTGTTTATTTATTTTAGAATCTGTCTGTTTGGTCTATAAAAAGTATAATAATGAATTGTTTCTGTCTAATCACTATAACATGCGCCATTTTCATACACTATGTTTGCCGATTCCTAAGTACGAATACATTAAAAAAATCATTTTTCTATATTGGCAAAAAAATGTTTAACTACTTACCCTTAAGTATAAGGAGGTTTGGTAATGAGAAGGGTTTCAGAAAGAAAACTTAAAAACTCCTAATGAAAAAGTCATATTATACCTTGAATTTTATTCTGACAATTTAATGTAGCTCTTTTTTCTGTATTTGTAGTAATGTAATTACTTTGACGTTTGTTGTGTTTTTTACAAGCAATTTAATGTAATATCTATTGAAATTGTTATATTTTTTTGTTTTATTTATTTAAAATTGAAAATGGCTCCAGTTTAATGGCGTAATTATTAATGTAGTCATAGTTTAGTTAATTTTAATTATATTACTCACAAGGCATTGTCAACAATTGCAAAATTTATGACAATAACGCTACTTTGACTTTGCCTTTGACTTTGACCCTGAAACATAAAGATGTGAAAAAAATCTCGAAGGTTGATTTTTTCACGATTACAATACTTCCCTTTTAGAAGGGAAGTGAAAAGGATTACAGGTTTAATGAAAAATATTCAAATTAGAAGTTCAGTTCTTAGCTTTATGTAACAGTATCACGGACTCTTATGATGGAAGCTAGCATATTGCAATTTGCTTATTTTGGTTGTCTAGCTATTGTCGTTAACACTATTTCATATTCTTGGATAATGACTATATTCTCAGGAGCATTGGACACTACTTCATTGCATGTGACATTGCTGAAAGAAATTCGATTGGTAAAACGTTTCTTTAGAATGCGATGAGCGATGTGTAAACTCTTTTTATTTCTAAACGAATCGTCTTCAGTCTATAATTCTGCCACAGCTCTAGATTTTCAACCACCGTGCATTCTAATGGTGCTGATGTTAACTACCGAGCGGACCAATATCGTGGCCAGAAACAATGACTTGTACAATTCAGGATTTGTCAGGCCCTAGTACATATTTGATAACATTCTTCATAAACTGTTGATTCTCACACATTGTTTGGTACATTTTCTCGATTTATAGATTAGAAAAAAATAACTATAAATAAATATATATACATATATATAAGTATATATATATATATATATATATATATATATATATATATATATATATATATATATATATATATATATATATATATATATATATATATATATGTATACAGGGTGGTCAAAAAGTTTGAAACAAATGGAAATTTTTTTTGTTATTGAGAAATTTTAAAAAATCTTCCGGTAATCAGTTGTGCATATCTGATAATCTATAAAAACATTTTGACAGTTGTCACGTGATTACTATTATGGCGGGAAAGTTGAAAAACGTGATATGAAATGTCAAAAAATAGGTTTGAGAGTTCCAGAATCCGGAACTTTGAATACGTTGGCCAATTAATAATGAGACATTTTTTGAAATCCTGAACAGAATTTTCGATATTTTGTTAATAATACAAATAAATTATTTGTATTATTAACCAGATAATCAATGAATTTTAGCACCACTACATTACTTACTAAATTAAAAGAAGATAGCTTAGAAAATTAGGATACTGGATTTGCTACTAATGTCATGTCATATTACTTGATTTAGCTAAAGCTTTTAATGAGATGCTTTTGGCCACACTTAAATATATAGGTTTCTGTGACAAAATATGTCAATGGTTTATTAATTACCTTTCTAACCCAAATCAGTTTACTAGAATTTCTAACGGGTCTATACTTGGCTCACTGCTTTTTATTATTTACCCATATATTTTTTATTTATCAATTAAACATGGTAACCGTTTAGCACTTGCAGATGACACTCAAATTTATCATAAAATTAGTTTTGAAAATATAATAAGTGTTGTTAATTTAATAAATGAAGACGTTTTTTATATACGTAAAAACATTAAAAACCTTGTAAAAAAATTAATGCAAATAAATCTAAATTATTAATGATTAGTCCAAAAAATGTACTTGTTAAAAGAAAAACCAATTCTAATTCTAAAATTACTCATGAGAGTTATACTATTCCTTTAATTGCTGTAATGAGAATTCTTGGTGTTTTTTTTTGTTTTTTTGATCAAAAGTAAAATTTTATTGACCATATTAAAAATGTATATTTTAAACTAAAAATTTTATACAATTTTAATTTTTTTTTAATATTAACACTAAACTAAAACGTGTTGATTCTTTAATTCTAAGTGGCCTTGATTATTGTGATACAATTCATCATAAAAGTATCAGTTCTAATGATAAACATAAATTACAAATTTTACATAATAACTGTATCAGGTATATAACTGGTCTTACAAAATATGATCGTATATCTCCAATTTTTAATAGATTTAAATTAACTAAATTAGAATTTAGACGCGAAATCCACTTATCTTGTTTTATTCGTAAAATAATTTTAAACAAATAGCTTACCTGTTTATATGAAAAATTTCGATTTCGAAATAATATTCATAATTTAAATACTAGAAATCAAAACAACTTGGAAATTCCTGTTCATTAAACAGAAAAATATAAATCTTCTTTTAAATATATATGTTCTATAGTTTATAACAATATTCGTTATGAAACAAAAAAATCTCAAAAATGAATCATTTAAATAACATATCGAAACTATTAATCGTAAGGTAGGATTAGAAGACTGATTACTCATTATTCAAAACCCTATCTTTTGTGCCATCTAGTAGGTTACCTTTTATCTAGTTTTAGTTAGTTTCTACATAGATAAGATTTAATTGTAATATGTTTATTTTTATTTATATGTATTTCAATTACCTGGTACAAATAAATCATTAAAAATGGAAACATCAAATCTAACCAAAATAAATTTGAAGAAATCTGTTACTTAAAGGTCATGCCTAATAAGGTATCGCCAGTCGAAGAAGAAAGAAAATTAATTGATGCTGATAATTGCCATTTGCCGAAAAAGAAAATCCGCTTATCAAAGAATCGAAGAAGCCAATACCCATACTTTGAAAACCACCCCTGTTATTTTCTCGCCTAATGATTGAGGATGGCCAGATTCCCAGGGAAGCCGCTGACGAAGATGATTCCCTTACTGGCTATTTCAAAAAGCGTCATAACTTGGCTGAAGAAGATTCCCAGGCTCAGAGGTTTTGCTAGATCTTAAAATTATTGTTTAAAGCATTTTCTTACTACTTGTCTTACTGTAAATACTTAACTTTGAAATAAATCGTTTTTAAAAAAAATTAGAGTTTCAGATTCCTTAATTACTGCAAATAGGAAACACATTGCTGAGGCGACCTCCTGATTTATATTCAAGTTTTAATAAAACTGGAATTATAATTTTAGTAATTACGTGGCCACCCGGTATAAATATAAATTAAGTGATGAATATTTTCAGAGATGATGTGTTTTAACATGTCTAATTTGCCCACATTTGCTTTAGACATATAACATGAACAAATGAAAACTGAAGTTTGTTAATATACATATTTGACATATAACCTACACAAAAAAAATTAAAATGCAGCCATTTTATGCATCGAAAAAGTCAAAAAGTTCCTCTAAAATAGTTCAAACGTAGCAATAATTTATTTTATTTGAAGAAAGATAGCAGATGGCTGCATTTTGCCATGCCAAATATATTGACAACCTTCAGTTTATAATCAGATCGTGTCTAATAAAAATGTTTCTTAAGTCCAGCGCGATGACAAGGCCCCGAAAGCTGAAAATGAATATTAATGTTATAACCCGTCTATAAAAAGTTAAGGTATATCAAAATTTAACTCACTTTTAATTTTTAATTTAATTTTTTTAAAATAATTTGCTTTTGTCCATCTGAATTAATCGTGGGCAGATTATTGATTAGTGTATATGACGAAACACACGACAGACAAGGTCTAAAATGGGCACCGTATTCAAAAATTTTTTTGCAAATATCCACTGCTTACACAGCCACTAAAATTCAGAAAACCAAGAATTTTTGAAACCAATAGTCCTTTTTGTCATCTTCTTTCCAACGGGAAAATGGAGTTTTTAACAAACTACAAACAATGTCACTAACGGGCCCAAACGAATTCATTTTCAATCACACACATGCGCCACTCCTCCAAAGAATAAAATAAAAGACCGCCGATAAAATATTGAATGAAGCGTGATCGCCGCGATCTACTTTAAGTACAATATGAACGGAAGCGTTAAGCTGCAGCTCTTCCCTAGAGGCGCGGTCTTCGTACAAGCGAAATCCTCATTGTCATAGCAGCGCATTATTTTTAGGCATTGTTTTCGTTTCTTGCTGGAAGATTTTTACCGAGCTCGCACGTGCCTCTTCCGTTGGTGGATCGACACAAACGAGTTTGTTGCCAGTGCGGTGGGCACACATACGGGTTTACTTAATACGCGCAAGTATATCTTTTCGTTTTGTGTTTGCCTCTAGGTTTCTGACGAGCAGCCAGCGGCTATACTATGAATGCATTAAATTTAACATTGCAATTATTGATAATTTTTAATGAAATGAATTGGATTTAATATTGAAAAGATTTAATATTGAAAATTAGTGTGTATTGATTTTAAAGTGTGTTAAAAAATAATTTGCCAGGTTTTTTTTGGGGAAGAGGCACTTCCCCTGCTTCCTACGAATGACGATTTCTTAAAATATTTTTTTATTTAATCTTTATCTGTACATTATATTTTTTACGCTGTGAAAAAGCCAACATATTTTGTGATTTGTGCAAAATTGATTGAATTATCTAAAAAGTTTCGTAGAGCAAATTATTAATTCTTAAGTTAAAAATTCAATATGGCGTCAAACCATGGTCCGATGATATTGGTCGGATGTCTTTTTCTAAATTGCTGATATTACGGTTTGCTATTTTTTTTTCTCGCTTGTTTTTTGCCGTGTTGAATAAATGAAATGGACCGGTCTAATTCTACACAAATACCAAACATATTTTACTGTCCCGAATGTAATGAAAAATCTGAAATCTGTGGCACAACTTGGTGGACAGATAAACAATCTACAACAAAAAATCTCCGATTTACCAGAAAAGAGCACAGAAACAGATAATATTTTCAAGAACATGGAAGGGATTGAAATAAATCTAAAACATCTTAACAATTAAATTAATAAAAAACTGCCAAAAATAAAAATTTTAGGGAAAAAAATAACAGCAGTGACAACGGAGATCGAAAGTCTAAAAAACGAAAATAAACAAAATCCTAGATATGCTGAAATAGTAGCAGTAAAGCAACGGTTAAAGAAAATCGAGAAGGACGTTGAGACAACCGTATGTCAGGCTTCTTCAAAAACATAAAGCGAAGCAGAGCCAACTATTTCAGAAATTTTGGAAACGGAGCGCAGACGTGCCAACATGCTGGTCTTTGGACTTAAGGAGACTGCAGTTGAAACTACAGAGGAAAGAATTAAAAAATAGGAAAAAGCAATCAAAGACCTCATCACTTTCGTCAACAACACAAACAAACAACATAAAACTTTTCCGTCTAGGAAAATATGTACCATGCAAAACTAGACCAGTGAAAGAGATTTTCAGCTCTATATCAGAAACTCAGTCAGTTGAAATTAAGAAAAAAATTGGAAAACACTGGCAAATATTTAATTATGACCAAAAAGCCACACAGAGAGATTATCTAAAGGAGGTGCTACAAGAACTGGAAGTACGAAAGACTGGGAGTTAGTCTGATCTAAAAATAAAATATTTAAATGGAGTCCCTAATATCTTAAAAAAAGACACTGTACGAATAAATGCTAACGTTAATAATAAGAAAACAAAAAACCCACAGGTTTAACTGAAATCACATTCTATTATACTAATGGAAATTCTTTAAGTAAAAAAATTCGTGAATTTCAGTTAGACATCTTAATCAAAAAACCAACATTCATTTTGTATGAGAAACTTGATTCAACAAGGAAATTCCAGATACTTTTATAAGCTTACCAGGCTACTATACAGGGTGTCCCACGGAAAAGTAACACATTTCGCGACTTACTAGCTCGAAAACGAAAAATGATATCGAAATGCGGTTTTCACCGAATGGCTTAGATTTGCCCATGAGTTTTTTCTTGTCAATGTTGCCAAATTTTTCCATTTATCCTAGGATCGCGGAAAAACACCTATTTTTGGGAATAAATTACTGTTTTATTTTAAATGGGACACCCTATATATTTTTATGATCTTGGATAAGCTGACACTTCTTCTTTTCAAAAATGCATAGTTTGAGGATATTTATTTTAAGTTCTTAGATTTTAAAATTAAGTTTGTAAATTCTTACTTTGAACCTAATTTCAAATTTCTTTATTGCTACAAATACAATTTAGTAAAATAACAAAAGGTTTATTTTCGAGATAAATAAAAACTATAACAATTGTTGTATGTGACCTCCATTAATTTCCACACACTTAGTCATTCTATAGAGAAAATTTCCATATGAGTTTTGAAACAGTTCCTGTGGAATTAATTCTATAACATTTCTTATGTTAATTTTAAGTTCTTCCAAATTTCGTGGTAGAGGATTGTAGCACGCTTCCTTCACATAACCCCACAGAAAAAAGTCTGGGATCGTTAGATCTGAGGAATATGAAGCTCACGTTATAGGACCTCCCCTGCTTATCCGCCTGTTTGGAAAAACTCGATCCAATGAATTTCTCGCAAAGTTTGAATGATGCGCTGGGGCGCCATCTTGTTGAAAATATATGTCATTAATTAACGCTTCTTCTTCAAGTTCTAACATATTGGTGTAGTTAGCTCCAAAGATGATATTCTCCATAAAGAAAAAAGGACCGTACACCTTGGTGGGCGACACCGCACACCAAACATTTACTTTTGGCGAATCCCTTTCAAATTCGACAAATTGTCGCGGATTTTCATCTCCCCATATGCGGCAATTACGTTTATTAACCTTTCTGTTTAAATCAAATGTTG
The DNA here is from genome assembly GCA_030620095.1 of Kuschelorhynchus macadamiae. Taxonomy (NCBI): domain Eukaryota; kingdom Metazoa; phylum Arthropoda; class Insecta; order Coleoptera; family Curculionidae; genus Kuschelorhynchus; species Kuschelorhynchus macadamiae. The sequence continues at coordinate 28,694 of JAUTXW010003901.1, forward strand.
CTTCGTTTTACATTATTTGCGCGTTAGGAAATTGTCTCGTTAAATCTAGAATTGTTTCACATGTGTAGTATCTTTGTTTGTAAGCGTGGGGTATAATTCTTTGAAATGCTTGAATTGTGTATGCCTTAAATTTAATTATCTTCAAAAGTCGCTCTACTTTACTTTTCAACATCGTCAATGTGCTGGCCATTTTACGAAGAGATATCTTATAATTACTATTACTTAAAAATTTCCCTTACAGCTAAGACTTCGTTCAGAAGCACGTCTGCTGAATTGTCACGTCGCTAAAATCTCTCCAAAGAACCTGTGTCTCTAAACCGTTGCACCCATAACAAAATCGACTTTCTGAATGGGGCATTCATTTGGTGTACTGTACGAAATCTGCGTCTGGATATTGTTATTGATTTCGTTTCCGCATATGTGATTACTAAAAATGCTTTTTCAATTTGATTAAACATTTAGAAATCGAAGAAATTAAAGATCTGACAGCTGCAATTGACAACAAACTCATTTTTAATGGTCAACAGGACGACGTCTACATACTTTTGTTTCGAAGCACACTTGATAGTTATGGTGTAGCATAACTACGAAGAATGAATAGCGATGGATGACGTCGAAAAGTAGAGCGACTTTTAAAGATTATTAAATCTAAGGCATACAAAATTCAAGCATTTCAACGAATTATCCTCACGGTTACGAACAAAGAAACTAGATACACATGTGAAACAATTCTAGATTTAACGAGACAATTTCCTAATGCGTAATTAATAATGCCAGGCGAAGCAATATTTCATGTAAACAGAAAGGTCAATTATTATGCAAGAGTTTACAAAATTAATTTTAAAATCTAAGAACTTAAAATAAATATCCTCAAACTATATATTTTTGAAAAGAAAAAGTGTCAGGCTATCCAAGACAATAAAAATATATAAAGTATCCCATTTAAAATCAAACAGTAATTTAGTCCCAAAAAATAGGTATTTCTTCGCGATCCTAGGATAAATATGAAAGTTTGATAACATTGACAAAAAAAAAAACTCGGGGCAAATCTAAGTCATTCGGTGAAAACCGCATTTCGATATCATTTTTCGTTTTCGAGCTATTAAGTCGCGAAATGTATTATTTTTCCGTGGGACACCCTGGATTTTCAGCCATGATAGAGAAGACAAAAAAGGAGGTGGGCAAAGACAGAGATTAACGGGCAGAAAATGTATAGTAGTCTCAATGATGGGTATCATGTCCCTCCTTGTCTGTGCGGTCTGGTTGGATATCAAAGTTACTGACAAAACAGTGAGCATGGCCTGTGTCGACCTCCTACCTAATGTTTTAACAGATCAAAATTAGCAACTGGTGTTAACCCTTAGAATATTTTTCAGTGAGAATCCAGATGCTGTAGTCATGGGAGACTTCAACTACCCAGAAATATCTTGGAAAAACCTGTGCTAATCACAAACAATACAAATGCACAGAACTTTGTTGATGGGTACAAAGAATGGAACTGCAAGCAACTTGTATCAACACACACAATAATTAGAGGTGATCAATCATCTATACTCGACCTTCTTATGGTAACGAACAAGAAATTAATATCAAAAATTGATTTTTGGCCTACTTTAGGGCGCAGTGATCACTCTGTTATCATGGCCAATGATCAGCTTAATTTAAGAGATCGCCCAACAAAAAGGATACTAAAACGCAAATACTGGAAAGCTGATTATAATGAAATACAAAAACCAGCCTTTTGGAGGAGTTAACAAAGGAAGAGCATTCCATTGACTATAGTATAGTATAGTATCTTCGAAAACGTACTAATTAAAACATAGAACACTACATTCCCCTCAAGCCCCAACGAACCAACCCCTGCAGAAAAGCCCTGGTTAAATGAACATATCTTCAAAGCCATAGACAAAAGACAAAGGAAACTCTGGGACAGATACACCGAAAACAAACCAAAAGTCAACGACAGCTTGTGCAGAGTCCAAAACAACCAACTCAAGAGGTTGATAAGAGATGCAAGGCAACAATATGAATGTAGCCTTCTGGATGACATAGAAGAAAAACATTTTTTTTGCGTACATCAAAAGGTCCTTAAATAGCAATTCTTCAGAACCCACACTGAAAGACCCACATACCGGAAATATATTAACATAGATAACAGCTGATATGTTTTGCAGGGCACTTCCAAAATGTATACACTACGAAAGCTCCTGACCCCAGCCCGACTTTACCTCAATACACCAGATTACCAGACTCTTGTTCTACTGTTGATATAACGGAAGATAAAGTCGCCAAAGCAATAGCCTTACCCAAAAAAGAATCCAGCCTAGGTCCTGATAAAATTCCTTCAATTTTCTTAATCAGAATTCTCAGAATCCGCAGTACCGTCACTGACCATGATTTTGCAAGAGCTTGTAGTCAACAGACGATACCAGAAAAATGATCCCAAGCACATGTAGTTCCAATATTTAAAAATGGAGACAAATTCAGCCCAAAAAACTACAGACCAATAAGCTTGACTTGCAACTTGTGCAAGATCATGAGGAAAATAATGGCTCCAGAAATTGCCAGTTTTCTTATTTAGAACAGATAATCTCTCTACCCAACATGGATTTCTCCCCCAGCGATCTACCATAATTAACCAGCTGTCATGTGTCAATGCCTGGACTCGAGAGGTAGACAGTGGGCGCCCTGTGGATGTTCTATACCTGGATCATTAAAAGGCATTTGATAAGGTGCCACTAAGGAAACTATTATACAAATTGGAACACTTCGGTATCAGAGGTAAACTTCTTGAATGGATTAATGCATTCCTAAATAAACGAGTATCACGGGTAAGCGCAAAAGGCCAATATTCCAAATCGCACAGTGTCATTAATGGTGTACGTCAGAGGTTTATGCTGATGATGAAGTCACAAGAATAATCCACACCTTGTCTATCATCTGCACAACATCCAAGTAAAAGGAGTAACAGAACAAAAGGATCTCGGAGTAATTGTAACCAATAATCGAAAATGGTAAACTCACATATCATCAATCGTTAAAAAGGCCAGTTCGATAATTTACTTAATACAAAGGGCTTTTTATGAAGATCAGTACCCTCAATGACCAAGATATACAAATCCTACATCAGGTCAAAATTGGAGTCTGCACACAGCATCTGGAACCCTTATTTCATAAAGGATATTGAACTGCTGGAGAAGGCTCAACGTAGAGCAACAAAAATACCTACTGAGATCATGAATTTTCCATATACTGAGAGACTAGCTAGGCTCAAGATAACAACAAAGAAAGACGTGGAGACCTAATTGAGACATAAAATCTTAAGTAACTGCTACTCTTCAGATCTTCAGTTAGATTTATTTATCAAAAATAGCAACCTAAATCTCAGAGGACATTCCAGAAAGTTGGTTAAAGAGAAGTGTGCTACTCTGTCTAGACGGTATAGACAGATGGGTCATACTTCATTATTCCTAATAAAAGGAAAGCATTATAAACTATGTAAAGGAAATATGCCTATTTTTTATTTTACTTAAGATGCCAAAAAACATGTAGCTGCCCCCTTTTAAGTGTCCAGCACGCACCTGCATCACACATAAAATACCAAAAAATAATTGTTACTGAGTTCAGTAACAATAAATTGAATTTTAGGAAAAATCTTTATTCTTGATTTAATTATCAAAACTATGACTTGTATATCATTTTGAAGCATCCAAAGCACAAATCAAATTTTATTTTAATTTCTAAATATTTTTTATGATGGCAACTTTTTTGCGGACACTGTATAATTAGATATAGTTTTAAAAAATAAATCAATAATATATCAAAAACTTCTGGAGGGAGGCATCCAAACACTTAAAGACACAAAAAGCCTAAACCTCAAACTTTTGTTAAAGCTTTTGTGAATGGAGCACATACAGAAATATAAGTAATGCAAACCCTTTACACAAGAGCTTTTACCCCTCTTCCCATTTAAAACTTTAAGGGTTAATCCCACCACAGCTTAGGGGTTGGGGTGGCACGAGTGAAAATGCCCAATAAAGCTCCTCGAAAAGTAGACCGAGGTCGTTCAACGAACGAGATGTTGAAATAGCCTAGTAATGTGACGGAAAAAAGTTTTGCTAATATAACTGTATAGATGCCGTGTTATATATTTATTTTATTATTATTTGTTTATTTGCACTATAAGTAAAATAACAGAAAAGCTTTTGTCTAATTATCACTTTAATTTTTAATTTAATACAAAATAACAACCAGCTTCATCAGATAGTATTAAGTTTATTAAAAAGCTACAATTTAATATAAGTATAAAATTACATTGTTTAAAACTTTATGGATTTGGTAATATCTCTCCAGCACTTATTATGGTTATTTAATAAGATATTTAAATAAATTAAGTTATAATGAATTGTTCAGAGTTTCTGTGTAGAGGTTTTGAAAGGGATTTGCAAGCGTCATTTCTAGGATTTTATTTAAACCGTCCGGATTTGCTAAAACAGATAACCAGTTGGAAATCTGAAAGCCAACAAATATCTTTTAATCATATTATTATTGCATTGGAAAGAGCATTTCTTCGTGAATACCAAAAATATATATTCTTCCTCTGTGTTTACTTCAACAGTTATTACACAAATTTACTGATGGGCAGCGGGAACTTTCCATATTTGGAAACTTCCCAATTTCGGAAACTTTCCAGGAAGAAATAAATCGGTTCGGGAAAGTTTCCTTTTGAAACTTGCCAAGGAAAATTTCTGGGAATATTCCCCAAAATTCCTACAGACATTGTCCAATTTTTAAATTTGCCGCTGGTTTAGTGACGTATGGCAATGTTTTTACTTCCCCCCTAAGAGAGCTAAATTTTATAACAGAAATTGTTTTTCAATAAAAAAAATCCGTAATTTCTTTTAATCGGAACTCTCTCTTTATGAACATTTCCTTTTATTAAGAATAGTGAAGTATGACCCAATTTAGTTCAGTATATAGTTATTTACATTTATACTATCTTTTGAAACATTTTTATTGGGTGCCATTTTGCATTCCTACCAATATTTTACCAGTTTGTATCTATGCCACACTTGAATGAATGAAATAAATTCAAGTAGTTTTTACCTTGACACACACCACGATTTTGTAAGGTCGTGTTGAATTCGTATCAGTTTATCCCTAAATTACATTTAAGTTTTCTGCAAAATTTAACTTATTTGGCGGCTATTTGTTTGTTTTGTTAATCTAATAAGTAGTTTTTTGCGGATGATTTTTTAAATATTTTATTAAGCCGCCATTTTGTTTCGCTCTCTTATATTCATGCCAAAATCTTACCAGTTCATTCTTATGTAACATGAATTTTTGAGTAATAAATTGAGTAGTTTGAAAATGAAGTGAAATTAGTTTTTTTAATAATATTTTTTTTAACGTTTTACTAGATCACCATCTTGTTCGGGCATATTGGATTTTTACCAAAATACTACCAGGTCATCCCCATATGACCCTTAATTTTTTACTAAAATTTGAAGTCAATCTGATAAGTAGTTTTGTTCTGCGATCTGACAGACAGACAGACAAAGACGGACCACCGGGATTTATCAAACATATTTTTTGACATCTTGAGACGCTAAAATGTGAAGATATGTAAAACCTTAGAGAGTGGATTTTTTCAGATTACAAAAATGTATTAAGCCGTCATTTTGTTCCGCCACCTTGGAGGAGTACCAAGATTTTACCAGTTGACTCCTACAAAATACTTTTCTTCAAAATTGGATGAGTACTTTTTTGGTAATAATGTCATTAACATTTCACTAGGCTGCTAAATGTTACCAAGTCATTCCCATTTTTGACCAAAATCAGGTAAGTAGTTTTTTAGCTATGCCGTGAACAGACAGCCCCACAGACAGATAGACAGACCGACGGAATCGAGAAAACATGTTTTTGATCTCGGAGGGTGTTTTTTTCACAATTATAATACTTCCCTTTTACGAGGGAACTAAAAACCACAATAAAATGTTGTCCATCATATATGAAGAAAAAAAATTAATTAAATGTTTTTTACCTTAAATTTTGCACAAAACTCATCTGTGGCATAGGGTTAAATTTTAGCCATATGGTGGCCTCCGGTCTATTTAAATGTTCAAAATATTAGCATAAAAAACTACTTTTCCAATTAACTTGAAATTTTGCAACACGTTTTTTCACTATTGCAACGAGGGAAATAAAAATATAAACTTTTTGAAACAAAAAAAATAAAATATGAAAAAGTACTGAAACTACTGACTTTCCCATAATCTTAACGAAAACAACGTAACTTTACTCCGGACATAAGATGCTGAAAAGTCGACACGTTTTAGAGATACTTCGTTATTATCATAAGCGATATTTAAATAGATATAAAAGAAAATCCAATTTTTTCAGGTTTCCCGGACGTAAATTAATCGTTTTTGCTAAATCAAAACACTCTAGATTGTCAAATAAAAAGTAAATAAAACATAGCTTGATTATCAAAAGACATGCTTGTACTATGCTAAGAATGCCACTATCAATCAAAATATAGAAATCTATAGAAAGGAAAGATGTGGCAATGTTGTCATAGCAAAAATGCCAAATTAAGTCTTATTTAATCAATAAAAATTTCTTTTTAATATCTTGGACAAGAAATGAGGTAAGCCACCTATTTTTGGCACCGGGCAGTGGCGTATATAGAAATTGCTTCGGGGGGGGGGGGGGTTGTGACGATAAACATTTTCAACAACCAAAAAAAAATAAAAAAAGCGTAACTAATGTGAACAACCAAAAAAAAAAGTTATTACTCTATTTTTGATGTAGCTGAAGTTGGCTCTGAGGTTACCCTCCAATTCTGAAAAAAGGTCCTTACCTTATAATATTTCTCTCAGTTTAGCTTTAATAACCCCCCCCCCCCCTTATATACGCTACTGGCACTGGGTATATTAATACGCATTTGTTTTCGAGTTATTGCCGTTTGAAAAGATATTTTCACAACTTCAGAAGCTTAGAGAATCTAAACGGAATAATTTAGAGCAAAACGCCTTGCAATTCCCCCCAGTTTTCAATTATCTATCTGACGATATTAACTTCCGTTTTAGCGTTCAATTTTGGCCCTTCCGGTGAAATCGGAAGTTATCAGGTACCTAATTGAAAACTAAGATAGGATATTTCAAGCCTTTTTGCTTTAAGTTTATATATTATTGTGTAGAATAAATGTATATTGTTTCAATTGTGATATTGCTTCATATCGTTCTTTAACCTGCATATGACTATGTATAATATGAAGTGGAAAATGTAATTTACATGGCAACCTAAATTACCAAATCAGAGTTATTAAGAGAGGCAAATAAAACATTTAAAAGTTAATAATTTTAATTAAATTTAAGAAATATATTTAGTTTAGAAATTCGTTTTAGAAATAGTTTTTTAATTCACCTTACTCTCAAATACACAGTTTTGTTTTTACATGACATTAAAGTAGCCAAAGTGTCATTATTCAGATGACAATAGCTCTAAAACATATGATTTAATTCTTTGTTTTCTATAACTTTCTAAATCTAATCTATTTAAAGTTCTACAGGATCCCATTCTCGGCACTTTTGCGGGGTATCTCCCTTTTTTTTAAAGATAGAGGGTTGCAGTTTCCGTAACAATGTGCTACTTTTTTTGTGAAATTAAAGATAGCGTCAACAGAATTTTTATAACCCCTTTGTTTTTTTGAGATAGAGGCGTTTTTGAAAATGTTGCATTTTCAGTCACCCCTCGTATCCCAGCTATCTGATAACTTATCAGAAAGGCGAAAACTGTTACACTTATATGACTTTTTCTACAGAATTCATTGCCGCTTTCAGAATAAGTATACGGAGTCAGGTCAAAAAGTTATCGGTCCCTATTTTATTTTTTTTAAGTAGGTCACCCTGTATATTTAATCTTTATATTTATTAGGAATAATCTGGGCTTTCCAAAAATATATACATGTATATAGTTATTTTGTAAAACAAGCTCAAAATTCGAGATTTTCTAAAATTTTGTTTTGTGTCCAATTAATAGGCTATGACTAATTTGTTTGGAACAAGAAGCAAAATGTCAAAACTTGGCAGTTTTGTCAGTTTTTGATTATTAACGAAATATTTTTGGTGTTTCTATTTAACTATAAACTATATTTAATTTAGAATCTTTATAATATTGGCGGTTTACGAAAATTATGAAAATTATATGATATGTTTGTTTCATACAATCTAATGAAAATCCCTAAAAAGCTTCGGAATTATATTTCCAAACGTAACGTATTTTGAGCGGTATGGTTAGGGTAATATCTTAACATTATCTTTTTGTTCATATTAGATATCCAGAGAGAAGGCAAACTTTCTGAGATAGATTTGCCCTGCTTAAATCCAATTTAATAGAGGAAGGATCATTTATCCAGCCCCGTCCTAAAGCATACACCAAACAAGATAAAGAGAGAAAAGAAATAAACGTATTGGGTTATGTAGAAGTGACGCCTTCATCTTCTTGCCAGCAGAGAGAGGAAGCAACTGGTGTATCCAAATCTGATGCTCAACGAAATTTCCAAAAATATAAGCTTCACCTATATAAATTCCACTTAGTTCAAAATTTACACCCCGGCAATTTTTGTTTCAAACAAATTACGCATAGCCTATTACTTATTGGACACAAAAGAACATTTTACATATATATATATATATATATATGTTGATTTCTGGTCCTTCACGGATGGAAAAATATGTATGGGTTTTCGGGTTTAGGAGAACAAATAAAAGCTCTTTTTGATCTGAAGTTACCGACGTTTCAACAAAGACTAGGACTGAATTTTTTACGGCCCAGTGCAACGAGCTACATACCGCCAAAAATCAGAAAATATCATCCAAGTAGGCTTCTTTCATTTTGCGAAATGTCAGTTGTCATATATTATTTATTTGATTTTGACGTCGTTTTAAATTTGAGATATTGTTACCGCGCCTCTAAGAATCGTGATGGATGAATTGAAAGAACAAAGATATGCGATCAAATTTTGTGTTCATCTTGGAAAATCAGCAACGGAAACTTTTTTGATGATTAATACGGCTTTTGGGGAATTGTCTATGGGAAGATCTGCTTGTTTTCGATGGCATAAAGAGTTTAGTAATGGCAGGGAAAGTTCTGAGTTGCAAGGCGGTCCAGGTGCTCCTATTGTAGCACTAACTGAGGAAACCATAAATAACGAAGGAGTAATTATTCGCACAGATTCACGTCTGACTATCCCACAACTCTCAAATATTCTTAAAATATCTGTTTGAAGTGTTTTTACTCTTTTACAAAAGCATTTAAACATGTCTAGAGTTTGTGCTCACTGAATTCCGCGTATACTGACACCAGATCAAAAAGCGAATAGGGTAGCAGTTTGTGAATACTGGAAACAATGCGTTGAATAAGAAGACGAAGAATGGTATAAGACCATTATTACTGCGGATGAAACTTGAGTGTATTGTTATGATCCGGAGATGAAGCAACAGAGTACGCAGTAGGCAGAAAAAGGAGGACCCCCTCCAAAAAAAGCACGTGCGCAAAAATCTGCCGCTAAAGCTATGGTCATAACATTTTTTGATCACAAAGGCATGGTGTATACGCACATGGTCCCACATGGTAGTACAGTAACTGCCAGTTATTATAAACAATAAACATCCCCAAAAAAACGACTTGAGCTGATTGGAAAGTGGAAACTTCATCATGATAACGCTCGCCCTCACGTATAGTGACAGAGTTTTTGAACACTAAAAATATCAGGTCTGTACCGCATCCTCCATATAGTCCTGACATAGCCCCATGCGACTTCTATCTGTTTCTTAAGCAAAAAAAAGTCCTCAAAGGACGACGATTTCAAACAGAATTGGATGCTGTTAAGGCTTTAAAGGCGGTTTTGAAGAAGCTCTCAAAGAATGTCATGTCTTTGAACAATGACTGCACCGTTGGGATAAAGTTATTGCATTACATGAGGACTATATAGAGCGTGATAAAAGTATATTAAGATTAATAAATAAATTTTATTTGTACTAGTCCTAGTCTTTGTTGAAAGGCCCTCGTATTAAGTGTTTTCAAGGCTATGTCGAAACGTCGACAACTTCGTATCAAAAAGAACTTTTATTTCTTGCCCTAGTCCCGAAAATCAATAAATTTGAAAAATATAAGTGTAGGACGCTGTACTTTTAACAAAAAATATTTCTTTTATTTTTTAGGGCAGCCTTTTTTTTCTCCATCTATACATACATACTCATGGACTGAACAGGGAACTACAGGGTGTCCGGATTTTGTTATATTTGTGGGGTATTTCGTTTATTAGTAGAGTGCGGTTTTCGGGATGTGTTGCTCCTTTTTAATGATACGAAAGGTGGCACAAGTAGATTTTTCATGTCTCTCTTAAAATTAGAGGGCGACATTGATTTTTTCTAGTTTCAGACCCCATTCACAATTCAGTTATGTTGTAATTTATGAAAAAATAATTGATCTTTATAGAGTTTTTTACGTAGAATACACATTTGGTATTTTTCAAGATATTAATCAAACTTGCGTTTCTTTAAATGAAACACCCTGAATATTGTATAATTATATATTATTATATTCTGCTCATTAACAGATTTTCAGTGATATATGACACTATAGTTGTTTTTTTATTTTCGGCCCTTAAATCATAAACTTTAATTTTGCCCATTTGGCCATGTTTAACGTGTAACATCTTAGCTATTACTAAAAATTAAAGTTCTCAACATTAGATGCCATAGGCACAGTCCTTGAAAAGAAAGCTAGGAATACCATTCACTTCCATAGTCCTATTATTCTTTAATTTTTTGGTATCTCATATAAGATCATGGTCAGTAAAATTAGGTAAGTGATTGGAACAAATCATGTGTGGGAGTGGAGGTACTGTAAACGCTGACGAAATAATATGTAAAGACATTGACTATGCTTTAAGGTGTGAGCTTATCGAGCAAGTAACTTCTTCTTTTGTTGTGTCTGATTAAACAAGGATGCAAACGGAAAAAAATTTCAACTATATTTTTTTTAATATTATTTAATTCTTGTTTTATTTTGTCTGCTTCTTACAGTATGTGATTTTTCTCTTGAATTTTCATACATAAGACAGAGCGAAAAAATGATTTTTTGTGCCGTGTCCTTCATTTGCAAAAACATTGTGGATAATACATTTTTGAAGTTACCTATTTTTCTTCTATTCGTTGTCAGGTTTCTTGCTCTGGATTAATTAGGCAGTACGATCTTTGGCTTTACAGCTAAACCGTTGAGTTCAGTTTATATATAACTTTCTTGCATATTCTAATATACATGATAAATTAGAACTTTTGAAGAGTGTGTTTGTGAGGCTACCTAAATTGACTAAAAAATTAACAACAGTCATTAAAATAATATAAACTTGAAAGAACACGGATTTTTTCATTTTGTTTACTAAAAGTCCAAGATTTCAGGTGCCAGACGTCGTTTTATTATGTTTTTTTTATTTATAATTTTAATAATTCCATGGTTAACCAAAATGAACTCAAATGTTTTTTCCTATTTTGTTCGTTCAAAAACTACTTTTTAATCAATCGAAATTTCAGTTAATTGAGTTGGGTGGCGTTGCAAATTTCTAAATTCTAGCTTTGTTGCGTTGCGCAGATCTTGCATTGTTCGATATTGGATACGATATACATTTTGTTTCCCCCAAAGGAAAAAATCGAGAACTGATAAATCTGGAGATCTTGGAGCCCTCTTTATGGGGCCACGGGTGCCATTTCAGCGATCTGGAAACTTTTCTAATAAACTAAATATGTATTTACTCTGTGTGAATTATGTTCCCTGGGCACCAGTTTGCTGGAAATATATCCGATTTAATTTGGTTAAAGGCATATTATCGCATAATTGTTTTAAAGTATTTTCTAGTATTTGTAGATATTTATGTTCTGTTAAACTTCCTTCATTATGTGAAATTTGATGTTAGTTTCTAGAATGAAACACGCCACGCTGAATCCAAATCGCCTTGCCACTCTCTAGGATCAGGGCCCGCTCTAGGGGGAGCAGCCCGGGCGGAAAATTTGAAGGACCAGCAGTTTTTAATATTAGATTATAAATATATAAATTAAAGAAATTTTTATATAGAGCAGTTCTGTTGCACTCCAAGTCTTTTAAAGGTACTTAGCGTTTTATGGTATTCTGGTAGTTTCAATTCACACCTCTTTCAAATAATCCCGAACGCCTGCAACAGAATGAGGGCAAGTATTTTCCTACAAAAATAGAAAATAGGTTCAATAACATGGACATTGTGTAAGGTCCCAAAACTAACTCAGTATATCTTTGAGCAATTAAAAACTTATTCTTACCAACCTTATCCTCACTTTGGAAAGTATATTGCTTTGATCATATCAATCTCTTTCAGGGCTGAATTCTCGTACACCTCTATCCTTAGAGAACTGAGCAAACCTGAACTCGTCAAAAAATACAACTCTGATAAATGTACCTTCCATCCAGTTTCTATGTTTTCAATCTGAGGCATTTTTACCCCGTGCCATGTCGGAATAACGATCTGACAACTATTTGGTGGGGAGTTAATTAGGTTTATAGAGTCTTCTTCTTACAGAATTACCACTCACATGAACATAAACTCGAGATTTCAAAGATAGCGTTCATCTGCTAAGATGCTAACCCCTGGACACCCGGGTACAGATATCTGGTAAGCTGTCCTGTTTCCTGAAATCGGCTTAACGCGTGTACTTATTCACGTTAAGCTGCTGATCTCTGCACTTTTGAGTGCTTTATCAATCGGCAAAATAATAATATTTTCTGCCTTATTAAATTGCATCTTAAATACTCCAAAACAATTAACTGATAAATACTTCGTTCCATGATTTTTTTCTGGTTTAAAATACTACAGTTTTACACGAACGTTTCAGTCTGTCTTTCTTCAGTGTTTGGTGTTAACGCATATATTTGGCATACAATGTTGTTGAAATTATATTTTCTAAAATGATTCTGAGAAAGCTTATAGAATTCTTAAGAAGTTATTTTTGCCTTAAAATATAGTCTTGATGTTACCACGACATAGAGAAACAAGTTAAATGGAGAATTGATTTTGAAATATAAATAAATCAATCCAAATGCAAACAAAACTTGGCATTACCAATCATAAAGAGCATATAAAAGAATCAAAAGTAATATATATAGGGCATCCCATTAAACAAATAAAATCTCTTGACCCCTAGTACACGAACAAAGAAAGGTTCTTATATGTGTGCAAAAACGACAAACTATATTTTAACATTTTATTTATTTTATTTATTTATTTACAATAAGTACACAGCAGAGGTAATTCTCTAAATGGTACAAAAACTTACATGCTATTCTGAATACAATATATAATATATATATCTATATATATACATATATATATATATATATATATATATATATATATATATATATATATATATATATATATATATATATATATATATATATATATATATATATATATATATATATATATATATATATATATATATATATATATATACAACAAAGAGAAAAATAATATAATTAACAATTAAACAAACGCACATACATAGACAGTGGTAAGATACTCTAAGACACTTGGCGCTTGACAGACTTGAGACTTAAAGAAAAAATATCGATATGGTTGAAATGTTTGTTGTAAATATTTAGCATGATGTGGATGATAGCTCTCTGGCCGTAGTTAGTTCTATGATCTTGTTCTGAGAAAAGGCGTCTCTGTCTCAGAGCTCTGACTGGAACATTAAATTTTAAGAGACACAACAGTTCAGCGCAATCCATAGTCCTATTAATTAGCTTACGGAGAAAGAATAAATAGAAGTTCCGGCGCCTGATTTCAAGAGGTCTGAGACCACAAAGCAAAAGTCTGGTCTCGTGAGGCATATCCAAATAAAGAAAGTGCTGTTTAAATAACAAGTATTTTGCAATTTTGCAGCTTAGACTCTCTCTACTCTAGAAATGTGACATTGATAAAATCGACACCATATGACTGATCAATATTCAAGTATACTTCGAACCAGAGAGTCAAAGATGCATGTAATTGCTTTGGTGTCATTTATACAGATGGTGTTTCTTTTGATAAAGCCTAATAGCCTCAGACTTTTCGATACTATTTGATCGACATGTAGGTTAAATGACAGGTCTTTGTCAAATAACACACCAAGATCGTTGAATGATGTTACTGCATGTTGTGTGTTGTGCACCACGACAGCAGACTATCTAGGTCTAACTGAAGGGTGTTATACGATGGCTTAACAATGCCAAAGAATTTCAAATCATCTGCGTACATAAGAATGTTAGAGTTTTTGAAACAATGTGTCACGTCAAGATTTTAAAACTGTATCCCCCGTATTCACTAAAAAGGTGCACTCACCGCGCCGCAGCGCTTCGCAACACCTCTAAGAGGATTTAATATATGTAATCGCGTCACTTTTTCCAAACTACGTCTGAGATGGGTTTTTAATTCTTGAATAGTATTGGCAGAGTCAATATACATTCTAAATAGTCCATGCACTTGGCTATTCCGCAATAAATTTCCCTCTTGCCGACGCGTCTCACGCACCTACGAACTGAAGATTTTAAACCTACGTGTTTACGGAGCTTTGTACGTGGTGAGCAAAAATATAGAATTTGGAACAAAGTGCGTTTAACTTTTTGGAGATAGTTTTGGAAATGGCTTCTCAAGCTAGTTATTCTTATTACTGCAGTGTTAATGGCTGTGACGTTAACATAAATAGGGAAAATGTGTCATCTTTTCGAATTCCTCAAGATCCAGCAAAGTATTTTCTTCTCGTCAGTTCTTAACTTTTAAAAAATGGTTTATTATTGATTTTTATTACTGAAATTTGGCCATGAACTTAATTCCGCTAAAATGGGCATAATAACGATTTTTCTCACATTTTGTATGTTAATAATATACCATTACTAGTTTTGCTCTAAAAATTTACATTCAGCCTTCAAAACCATAAATGACTCTTGCCTAGCCTAGCATGAACCGATTGTGTTCAATTTGAGTTGTTTTAAATATCAATATTTATTTGTTTATTTACGTATCGCCAGAATTAAGGGTAGTTTATTTGAAAAATAAAAAAATCAATTTTCTTACGCCTCAGTCTTAACGGGGAAAGGTTTCTTCTCGTAAGTGTCCGACGCAACTTGAAGAGGAAAACGATTTGCTACATTGTTGGGACGGTGACTTGTGTGGGGTTGTAAATTGTCTATTCCTTATTTTAAGATATTTACCTTGTTTCTACTATTTAAAGTAACCATTTAAGTCGTATTTCAACACTTATTTTAACATTTTAATTCATATTTTAATGTACTTATGACTATTTGATGTTAATATTAAAACCACAATGTTTTAAGATAGCTGTTAGGAGCAAACTGTTGAATAAAGGGATTTAATGGCAACAATAGGGCTTTCATATTAAACTTATTTAATGCTTAACAGTTTTGTGGTTTGGATTTATGTGCATGAGCGTTAAAACCCTTGCATTGGTTCAATGGCTCTTACAGTGTTTTTGACTCATATTAAGACACCTATAAAGTTACCGACTCAAAACTGCGATAAAGGTATCATGAATCCATTTAAGGCATTTAAAAAATGTTTATTTGGTACTTATATAAAGTTAAAAATAATCTGTACTGTAAGCTGCGTGCGTACTGACATATTTATTTCCTAGTATTTAGAGTGTGGAGACGGTCTTGAGAAAAGGGTAAGACACTTGGTCTTGGTTTGGCTTTGCAGACCAATTTAATCTTGTGGATAATTTCAGTTTTTTTAAAAAACATTGATTTTTGTTGGAAATAAAATAATCTAGTTTCTATGTATAGGTGAGCAATCATCCCCTTAGAATTTGAACATTTGATATCGGCGCCAAACGAGACACAGTTCCCGTTATACCACCTATTAGATTTACGACTATTAGTTTTAGAATTATCCATTTAAGTGTTATGCTATTAGGATATTGCTTTTTTAGGAAACATGTATACCGATTCTCTATTTCTAAGAAGTTGGTACAATGTTTTTGAAGTACAGGGTGATCAGTTAAGGGTAGCGAGCGGCCATATCTCATAAGATATTGGTCGTATAGATTTGAGAAAAAAAAATCGTAATAAAAGTCGCCAAGAGAAATTGCTGAAAATTATTTTCGAGTTTGTCAAACGTCCGCTAGAGGGCGTAACAACTAACACCAAGTAGAAAAATGGGGTTTTTATAGAATTTTGCCTAATGAAAATATATCGATGATATCATTTTCATATTTAGTGACCATTTCCCTACACTTTTTGTCTAAAATGTTTTGTTCTATATATCAAAATAAAGCGGTGGGGGAGGTTCAATTGTTTTTTCAAACAAACCAAGATGTCTCCCGTTTCTTTTGACCGATTTTAGCAAACTCATATGAAAGAGCATAATTTGCACTACAAAACGCTTATTTGGTTTTGAATTTTTGACTTTTGCTGGCGTCGCTAGATGGCGTTAACTGAATTAGTAGCATATTTTTTAGTTTTTTTCAAAAAAAACAAATGTAATGGTATATTCATTTTTACATATTTTAAAAGGGGATAAATTTCTCTATAATTTAATGAAAATAATTTATCATCTACCTTTTTTTGAACCGTTGATATTGACCAAAATATTATTTTATTTTGTTAAAAAATGGCACGCCACTGTTTTTTGTCAAAATAAAAATCATTTTCGTAATCACTTATTAGTTGCTAACAAAAAGAACCTCTTGACTTTTTTTCGTTAGACGAACGGTTTTGGATTGAAAAAATAAGATGTTTAACAATGAAAACTATAAGGTTCAAAATTATTTTTAAATATTATATCTCACAATAATAAAATTATTACCTATTATTTTTATCATTAATAATCATTTAATTAGCGAGAGAATGCTTTAGTTCATAATTTATTATTAATAATTATTATTATTTCATAAATTAAATTAAAAATCAAACTTAACTAACATCGCATTTAAGCGAAGCAGGCCATGATCTACGTTAAGAAACAAAACACCAAATTGTCAATCACGTTGATATTCATTTTGATAGTTCCTGCTATTGACATCTAATTTAATGTTATGTAAAAAGTATTTTACAACAAATCATGCCTTTTACGAATGAAGAAGCCTTTGATATGTTGAGAATTTATTTTCAATGTTTTGAAAATGCGGCGATTGCTTCTAGGCAGTATGCACTGCGTTATCCCCTCCAAAGACACCATTCGAGAATGGTTTTTCATCGTTTAGCCTTACGTTTAAGGCAACAAGGCCAAGTGTAACCAACTCCAACTTTGAGAAGAAATCGTAGAGTAAGAAGAGAAGATAACATTATAAATGTGTTGGCTTATATTCATGCAGACCCCCATTTAAGCATAAGAGAGATCTTCAGAGATTTAGGAATATCCTATGGCTCAGTGCAAAAAGTATTAATGGATTTTAAAATGCATCCATATCACATCGTGATTCATCAAGCCCTAAATGACACTGACTTTGAACGTAGGCTCGATTACTGCTACTGGCTTAGAGACTTCATTAGGGAAAACCATCATATTTTGTCACAAATATTGTGGACAGACGAAGCATCGTTTTGCAGTAATGGCAGTGTAAATCTTCATAACGTGCATTACTGGTCGGACACTAATCCACACTGGTTACGTGAAGATTATCAGCAGGGTCGATGGAGCGTCAACGTCTGGTGCGGTGTTATTAATGGTGCTATTATCGGTCCGCACATCTTTAATGGCAATTAACCGGTGACATGTATTTGAACTTTTTATTTAACGATTTACCAGGACTCTTAGAAAATGTGCCTTTACAAGTAAGAAGAAACATGTGGTTTTAACAAGACGGATGCGCGGCACATTATTCACGAAATGTGCAAGATTTTTTGAAGAGGCATTTTCCTAACCGTTGGATTGGTAGAGGCTGTCTATTTTTCTGGCCACCACGGTCCCCCGATTTAACCTGCCTTGATTTTTATCTGTGGGGCCGAATAAAGGATTTGGTGTATAAAACTCGACCAACTACTCGAGAAGACATGATAGTTCGAATTCAAAACGCTATAAATATTATACCAAGAGCGGAAATTGAGACAGCTGTCAACTCCACCCAGAAGAGATTGGACCAGTGCATTCAAAATAATGGACCACATTTTGAACATTTACGACAAAAGTATTAATTTATTTTTAACGTTTATTTTTAAAGTTCCATGTTCTTGTTTTTAGTGTTATTGCTTCTGCTGTTGTTGGACAGTTTTATTAAGATTTTTCATTGTTAAACATCTTATTTTTTCAATCCAAAACCGTTCGTCTAACGAAAAAAAGTCAAGAGGTTCTTTTTGTTAGCAACTAACTAATAAGTGATTATGAAAATGATTTTTATTTTGACAAAAAGCAGTGGCGTGCCATTTTTTAATAAAATAAAATAATATTTTGGTCATTATCAACGGTTCAAAAAAAGGTAGATGATAAATTATTTTCATTAAATTATAGAGAAATGTATCCCCTTTTAAAATATGTAAAAATGAATATACCATTACATTTGTTTTTTTTTTGAAAAAAACTAAAAAATATGCTACTAATTCAGTTAACGCCATCTAGCGACGCCAGCAAAAGTCGAAAATTCAAAACCAAATAAGCGTTTTGTAGTGGAAATTATGCTCTTTCATATGAGCCTAAGTTTGCTAAAATCGGTCAAACGAAACGGGAGACATCTTGGTTTGTTTGAAAAAACAATTGAACTTCCCCCACCGCTTTAT
>JAUTXW010003901.1:52500-66618 GCA_030620095.1 Kuschelorhynchus macadamiae
CAAGAATGCTGTGTCTCTCGAAAAATGCCACGAGGCGATCAAATATAGCTCTTTCAAACAATTTATTCACATTTGAGAGCAGCGAGATGGGTCTATAATTATCAAACTTATCCATATCACCCTTTTTGTGAATCGGTCTAATCCAGGCCTCCTTGAGCGTCTCGGGGTAAATTCCGCTAACAAATGACAAGTTAACAATGTAAGCCAGTGGAACAGCAATGCTGCTCGCCACTTCCTTGAGAATCGAGACAGGAATCTCATCACAACCTACAGATTTTTTGTTATTCATTTGTATTATGTATGTAAGCACCTCAAGTTCTGTTATTGGATTACAGAAGAAACTAGGCCCTAATGGGCTAATTTTAGAGATGTCTATTTGTTTATTTTTGTTTATGTCAGGACAAGCAGTTGTAAAAAAATTGTTTATTTCATCAAGAATGTTTTTTTTTATTTTTAGTAGGAAAAGAATTAAATATATATATAATATATATAATATATATATATATATATATATATATATATATATATATATATATATATATATATATATATATATATATGTATATATTCTATACATATATATATATATATATATATATATATATATATATATGTCCTTAAAAAAGTTCGTATCATATGCGAATTTGTTTTATTAGGTCACTTTGTCAAAGTTTAACATAGGCAATAACTTTTGCTTTACTAAGGATGAAAAATGGCTTAGTCGAAAATAATCACGTGACTTGTGTTACCTGTCAAAATTGATATTTCTTTTAAAAAAATGCAGAATAGGGGCTTACTTGCTAAAATATGAAAAAGTTGTATTGAGAAAAGTTGTATTTTTTAATTTTACATATGCATATCAAATTTTGATCAAAAATTCCAATCTTTTTTTTATCTTTTTCGTGTTTTTTGAAAATTCTAAAAAAATAATAATTGTCTTAACTTTAAAAAAAATGTGTTCTGTTAGTAACTTCATCGAAATATTAATTTCTTATAGCTAAATACTGCATAAACGCTGTCTTTTTTCGAAAAAAATTAAAATCGCTTCTCAAAAATATGTTAAGCTTGATGCAAAGTGGTCGTGATTTTGGAAATTTTAGGTGTATATTAATTATATTAAACATTCTCGATAGTAAATAGATATATTAATACAAAAATGTCATAATTGACTAATTTAGGAGCATAATCGAAATTTAAAACTATTTTTGAAGTATTTAAGTGCCTTGGGTAAAATTATAAAACTATATCATAAATAACTTTTTTTATATTATATTTACACAAGTCGCAGAGAAAGGGGTTATTTGCTAAAATGCGAAAAACTGTTATAATAAAAAAAGGTTGTTTATTATATAGTTTTACATATCTCTGTTGAATTTTGGTCAGCAATTCTAATTTCCAATTTTTATAAGTTTACTCAAGGCACTTAAATATTTTAAAAATAGCTTTAAATTTCGATTTCGCTCCTAAATTATTCAATTATGACATTTTTGTATTAAGATATCTATTTACTATCGAAAATGTTTAATATAATTAATATACACCTAGAATTCCTAAAATCACGACAACTTTGCATCAAACTTAACATATTTTTGAGATGCGATTTTAATTTTTTTCGGAAAAATACAGCGTTTATGCAGTATTTAGGTATAAGAAATTAATGTTATGATGAATTTACTAACAGAACACATTTGTTTTAGACAATTATTATTTTTTTATAATCTTCAGAAAACAGGAAAAAGTAAAAAAAATAAATATTGGAATTTCTCATCAAAATTTGGTATGCATATTTAAAATTAAAAAATAAACAACTTTTTCATAATTTAGCAAATAAGCCCCTTTTCTGCAATTTTTTAAAAGAAATGTCAATTTTGACCGGTAACGCAAGTCACGTGATTATTTTCGACTAAGCCATTTTTCATCCTTAGCAAAGCAAAAGTTATTGCCTAAAAATATATATATCCTATATATATATATATATATATATATATATATATATATATATATATATACAAAGAGGTTTTATTTCGGGTCTAGCGGTCCGTGGGAAAAAAAAGAAGAAACTCTTTTTATCTTAAGTGCTCAATATTTCGCCAATGTTTATTAGCTTCATCAGGAGCAACTACAAAAATTATATAGAATAGGTCCAATTAGAATTATAACATTAAAATGACAATCATTGATTGATTGATACTGAAGTTAAAAGCCGAAAAAAATCCTCATCAAAATCAGTTGACTTGTTTTCGAAATACAATTACAAATGTGCTGTATTATTATTTTTGACGAGCACTTTGAAGTTAGATAAAAAATAATGCATACTTAAAAAAAAGTTTTACATACAATGCGCTTATTTTGGCTTTTGTATATAATCAATTATTACGGGCAATATTACTTTCAAATGAATATTTTGATATATATTAAAGCAGGGATGAACAATGCATACAGCTTTAACAATATAAACAAACCAACTTCATTTAAATGTACTTACCACTTTGTGGTCCAGTGAAAGCGATGATAATGGCGATTGTGAAAAGGAGAGCAAAGACGATGGTAGCAATGCAGAGTGCCCTGTTGTGGCTGCAGGCAGCCACCCCATTATTTTCATAGAGGGTCTTCTTTTGGGGTTGACCAGTGGGGCTATCAGTTCCTGCAACACCGCCTGTGTCACAGGGGTTGTGTATAAGAGGAGATGATTGACAGATGGAGTGGGTGATTTGAGCATGATTTGTACCTGTAAGAAACGCAACATCATCAACATCCTGATCGCTCATCACTCTGTGGTTCCGACGCCAGACTACTGCCTCAACGTGTTCCAGTCCTGTGACGACTGAAACCTTTACAAAAGGATCGCGGTTCGAATTTTGGCCCTCCACACTAAATTTTTAACAAAACTCACTCTTCATGCGGATGGACACTGGATTCTAATCATACACTAGTCGATTCTGAATTAATCCTCTAGGTTTAAATCTAACCTATGGCAACTACATGCTAAATCTACTTTTGATTGAATATTGAACACGATAGTTTGGTCAGGCGCGCTATTAGAAAAAATTTGATATTTTAAATTGTACTATACGTGATATTTTGTGTCAGTGTTTAAGGGACGTTTTTCATCTAATATTCTGATGGGGTCGACTGTGAAACTGTAGTCTTTTTCCGGCGCCGCAAAGGGATACTGCGCCCCTTCAAGATCAATCGCGCACGCCTACTTTCAGTGCGGACGGACATTCCTGATTATATGACAGCGGCGTAGTGAAAACTTCCTATTGATAACAGGAAAAATAATGTATTGAATAAAAATGTTAAATATGCACCTTTGTGATCCAATAAATTTAAAAATTCAGATATAAAATGATTAGTTTTTACTTCCATCGCTTTGCCGATCTGTCTGTCTATCTCTCGGTCGTTCTGTCTGTCCGTGTGTTCGCGACAAACTAAAAAACTACCGGATTGACATACAATTTTGGTCAAAAATAAAGGATTTTTTATGAATGACCTGGTAATAATTTGGTAAAAATCAACTACCACGGAACAAAATTTTAAAAATTATTACGGAAAAACTGCTTATTCAATTTACTTCAGATTTTGCACAAAAATCAAGTATTACCTGAAAATGAATTGTGGCTTAATAAAATATTTAAAAAATTAGCCTGAAAAAACTACTTATTAGATTGGTTTTAATTGTGGCACAAATTCGAGATGACGGAAGAATATGGCCGCCAAATTCCTAAAATGATTGTAATTATAAAAAAATCGCTCTCTGGCTTTATAGAGGTCTTTACGTTCTAGGGTCCCTAGATGCCAAAAAACCTGTTTTTTCAATTCCGTCTGTCTATCTGTCGGTCTGTCTGTCAGTTCGCGGCATAGCTAAAAAACTAGTTACCCGATTGACTTCAAATTTTGGTCAAAAATTAAGGGTTATATGGGGGTGACCTGGTAATATTTTGATAAAAATCCAATATGGTGGAACAAGGTGAGGACCTAATAAAAGGTAAAAAAAATTGTCCCTAAAAAATTAATTATCTAATTTACCTTGGCACAAAAAAGTGTTAAATAAGAATAAACTGGTTCCATTTTGGTAGGAATCCAAGATGGCAAAACAAAATGACGGCTTAATAAAGTATTTAGAAAATCAGTCTTAAAAAACATTTATTAGATGAATTTTAAATTGTATGCAAGAATTAAGTATAACAAAGAGATGAACTGGTAAGTTTGTGGTACAAATTCAAGATCGCAGAGCAAAATGGTGGCCAAATAAATTGTTTAAAAAATCAACGTAAAATAGCCTTTTTATTCAACTTACTTCAAATTATGCACAAAAATTAGATGTGATATAGGTATAAAATGATAAAATTTAGTCACGAATTCAACATGACGGAATAAAATGGCAATCTAATGAAATGTTTAAAAAGTCAGTAAAAAACTACTTACTTAATTTATCTTTAAATTGTGCCCAAAAATCAAGTGTGGTATAAATAGATACTGGTATGAATCCAATATGGTAGAACAAAATGGCACACAATAAAAATGTTTGAAAAGACAGTACAGGTTACTAAACTGCTATGTGCGGAACTAAATTTGGTCACACTCCACTAATGCTAATAAAAGAAAAGTTTCATAACGAGGGAAGTTTCGGGTAAAGGAAATTTACCGAGGAAAGTATTGTAATCGTGAAAAAATCACTCTTCGAAATTTTTGCAGATCTTCACGTTTCAGGGTCCTTAGATGCCGAATAAACATGTTTTCTCAATTCGGTCCAATGTGGAGAAACAAAATAGCGGCCTATTGAAATGTTAACAAAATTCTTACTAAAAAACAAATTATCCAATTTACCTCAAATTTTGCACAAAAATCGAGTGGTACATAGAAATGAACTGGTACGAATACAAGATGGCAGAATAAAATGGCGACCTAATAAAATCTTTGAAAAATCAGCCTGAAGAGACTACTAATTAGATTGATTTCAAATTGTATGCCAGTATTAAGTGTGATATAGAGATAAACTGGTAAAATTGTGCTATGAATTCAATATGCCAGAACAAAATGACGACTAAATAAAAAATTAAAAAGTCAAGGTTAAAAAATCGTCTTATTCAGTTGACTTGAATTTTTGCATAAAAATTAAATGTGACATAGGGATAAACTGGTACGAATTCAACATGACGAAACAAGATGGCGGCCTTAAAAAAATCAGTGTAAAAACTACTTATTTAATTTATTTTAAATTATGCCCAAAAATCAAATGTGGCATTGGTAGGAATCAAATATGGTTCAACAAAATGGCGCTTAATAAAAATATTTGAAAAGAGAGTATTTATGGGTTACTAAATAATTATGTGCGGAACTTAATTGGCGGCTTCACTGTGTCTAATAAAAGGGAAGATTCATACCGAGGAAAGTTCCGGGTAAAGAAAATGTATCGATTTTGCTAACTGTAGTAGAATTAACAAAATATACGTCGCCTTGTCCATTAAAGGCGCAGACAATATATACAACATAATTTATTAAAAAAATAGCTTACCCTAATGCAGGCATACACTAGCGGAAAAACTTTTTCTGTTTGGTTTACTTATAAATTGCATATAGCTCTAGTTCATTTCCCTGGAAAATATTTTAGGAAACTTTGTATTATAAAAGGTGGCAAATTTAACCGGAATAAATTTAATTACTTAAAGACTATTCAAACTTTCATTTATTCGACTCTTACCTTTTGATAATGCCAGTTTGATCACGACGTCATCCGTGTAAGAATTATGACGTCATATATTTAATTTTTAAATGCGATACCCGTATATTAATTTTTTTGAGATCAGTGAAGTATCCTAAACACATTTTATGCGACATGTCCTTGTTATTTACAGTTAAAACACGACAATTTTCGAACTTTGAAGATCTGCAGTGCCTGAACGACTTCTTCATGCTACTATCATAATTTTTTCCAAGCTTTTTAAGGAAAGTATAATTTTACTAATGATTAACTCTTTAGGTGGAAAATAAAATATGTGAACATTAAATGGCTTAAAAGTTAGGAAAGCAATGTATGAAAAAAAAAATTGAATTTATAAATCCCAAATCGGATTAAAAATACGAGAGGTTCGGATCTCCGGGTGAGAGATTCTTGTGGCGCTCCAGCATCGAAATGTTATTTCTTATTCACCAATATCTGTAGCTTGAGTAAAAACCTCAACTCTGTTCACCACTTTCCCCAATCTTGCAAGTCTCATATTCTAACCGAAACTAAAATAAGCCGTAAAAATACAACCAACCGTCTTTTCTTTCCTGGCTATGAACCTCTTCCGCCTTTCCGCTTAAACGATGGCGTTTGCGCTCACGTTCGTAGTAATCTATCCTGTATGAGACTTCCAAATCTTGAATTGAACAGATCCGATATCCTGTAGCTTAAACTAGCCCCCAGAACTTCCAATAAATTGATATGTTGTATCTACCGCTCTCCCTCAGACAAGTTCTTCAACAGGTTCTTCGACTGCTAAAGTGGATTTCCTAATCTCTGAATTACCTTCATCTCAAATAATTATGCTTGGCGACTTTAACGTTCCTAATAAAAATGATTAGAGGGTATGCTAGAACCGATCCCCAAGGTAGGACAGCAGAGGTTGTTTCAACCAGCCAATCTCTTAACAACCTTATCAGAGAACCTGCTTACTTCTCACGCCTCGGCACACATAGCCAAAATCCATTGGACCTGTTTCTCACCATTCACCCATGGCCGTATCAATCGTCCAGTTCCGCTCCTCTCAAGACAATCTAATTACTGAGTCCTGTCCCATACAACAGGAAGTTGTAGAATCCATGCGTTTTCGTAGTATTTGGCACTACGGAATGATGTTTGTTTCACTACCAACAATCCTTCCGAAATTTGTTCACAAATCTCGGATGCAACCCATTTAGGTATAAATACTTTTATACCATATTTTATTAAGAATTTGAAACCTCCCAACAATAAACCTTGGTTTTCAATATCATGCGATAACGCCAGACTAGAGATAATCTGTATTCATAACAATTTCCTTAAGAACCCTACTTTAGAAAATTTATAGACTAAAATCGAGGCATGAAATCATTATAAACGCATAGTTCTTCTTAGCTAAAAATAAATATCACAACAGTCGCATAAAAGGTAAAGTTTTTTCTTGCCAAAATGAGAGCCAATCCTTTTCGTCGCTTGCAAAAATGTTAATCAAATCATCTTCATGTCTAAAGCAAAAGCTGAACAATTCGCTGCAAATTCTAGACACTTTCTTTTCATTTTGTTTCTTTATCTGTACTAGCTTTGCCATACAATATACACGAAATATGTTCAGGGTGAAAAAGGTGCGACCTATTCTCAAAACACTTGATACCAAAAAGTCCTCTGCCCTTGATGGTATTTCGGCCATAATCCTAAAAAAAATGGGTTTCTAAATTGGCTCCTATCCTTACCAGCTTATTCCAAGTGTCCTATGACAAGGGTATTTTTCCTAAAAGCTGAAAATCTGCACATGTACAGCCTGTTCCCAAAAAGTGGTCGTAGAATGGTGAACAAAGTTCCTTGTCCATTTTAACGCCACTAAGACACAATCATCTTTGCTATGTCACAAATTATCTCCCAATACCCACACCATTCAAATGAAATAATCATATGTTTGAAGCCAAAGATTCCTCCTAGTTGGTATGACCTCAATAGCCCCAGCAACCGCGAAGAAATTGGGTTTCATTTTCCGAGGTCGAAAATACTTTTCTTCTGCCATTGCTATTGCTCACACACATATGCGGAGCAACCTTCAATCCTTAATTTCCTTGAATCTGTCCAAAGAAGAGCTGTTTGCTTGTTTGATGATCCAAACATCACAAGGGAACTTGCACCCTAGAGCATCCTCGAATTGTGAGCGATCTGCCTCTGTTTTACAGACAGTACCACGGATTCTGTTTTGATGAATTATCATCCATTATGCCCTCTTTAGTCATTCTTGCCAGGGAGACACAAGCATCGACCTACATGCGTCACTTCACTATACAACTGCAAAGACCAAGGAGCTCCGACTTTGTTCGCATAATTTAAAATAAATTGAATAAGTAGTTTTTATACTGATTTTTTTAAGCCCTTCGTTTTTTTCCGTCATATTGAATTCGTACCAGTTTATTTCTACGTCACATTTAATATTTGTGCAAAATTTAAAGCCAACTGAATAAGAAGATTTTTGTAACGTTGATTTTTTTAACATTTTATTTGGCCGCTATTTTGAATTCGTACCATAATTTTACTAGTTTATCTCAATATTACGGGTAATATTTGCACAAAATTTGGAATTATTCTATTAAGGAGTATTTAAGGCTTATTTTTAAATATTTTATTAGGCCGCCATCTTGGATTCGTACAAAAATGTTACCTGTTCATTTTTATGTGATACTTGATTGTTGTGCAAAATTAAGCTGAACTCGATGATTAGTTTTTTAGTAATATTTTTTTTAACAAATTAACAGGCCGCCATTTTGCTCCGCCGTATTGGATTTTTACGAAAATGTTACTAAGTCATCCACATATGACCTTTAATTTTTGGCCACAAATTGAAGCTAATCTCTTACGTAGTTTTTTAGCTATGCCGCGAATTGACAGAAGACTTACCGTATTGAGAAAACATGCTTTTTGGCATCTAAGGACGGTAAAACGTGAAGATACCTATGTAAAACATGGATGGGTGATTTTTTCACGATTACAAACATTTTATTTGGCCGCCATTTTGTTCCGCCTTCTTGAATTCGTATTACACTTTTATTTAATAGTTCAACCCTATATTATACTTAATTCTTATTGCGCAAAATTTGAAACCAATGTAATAAGTAGTTTTTTTCAGGCTGATTTTTTAAATATTTTTATTAAGCCGCCATTTTGTTTCGCCATCTTGGATTCGTACCAAAATTTACCAGTTGATTCGTACAGAATACTTGATTTTTGTGCAAAATTTCAGGTAAATTGTGTAACTAGTTTTTTAGTAGTTTTGCTTTTAGTCTTTTACTAGGCCGCTATTCTGTTTTGCTCTATTGGATTTTCACCAAAATGTTACCAGGTCATCCCTATATGACCCTTAATTTTTTACCACAATTTGCTATGCCGCAAATAGACAGACAGAAGGAATTGAGAAAACATGTTTTTTGGCATCTAGGGACCCTAAAACGCGAAGATCTGTAAAAACCTTGAAGGGTGACTTTTTCACGATTACAATACTTCCCTTTTACGAGGGAAGTAAAAAAACCTCAAGATTAAAGCAAATTTAATGTTAATGATAAGGAAATATTGAGAGTGTCAAATTCCGATAATAGGTTAATATAATCTTAAAATCTGACGTGATTTTTTTTTACTTCCCTCTTATGGGTATTTATTCTCTTAACCTCATTGTAATCGTGAAAAAAAATGGCCCTCCGACGTTGTTTCACATCTTTTTTCGTCGGTTTCTCGATTATCCACGTATCCGTCTTTCAAATTCTGGTTAAACATGAAGAGTCATATGGGAATAGAATTGTGGCACTTTGGTAAAAATCTTTTCCCCCTCCCTGTATTATAAGCAACCTATTTTGTAAGTCAACTTACATCCCTAGGGAAATAATAATCTAAAACTATTATAAGTAGCTTTAATTTTTGATTTCTTCAACATATTACAAAAATCCGGACAAAAATTCAGGTGATATTAATTGAAATGAATATTAATGGTACAATTATTACAATTATTCACATTATTAACAAAATTTGGAAACACGTTTTCTCGTTTCTTCTGGACGTGTATTACATTTTCTGACTTCACACTCCAAGCACTGCAAGAGACTTCTGGCTGGGTCTTATTGTATAAAATTTTATTCGCTATTTCCTTTTTATTATTGAGGCTCTCATCTACGTCACTTTCCGCAATAGTAGCGTATTTCCATCAACCATGTCGATTGATAGCTAATACATCAACTCCAGTATTCGCTAATAAAGTTGCCGACGTTCTTCTAAAAGAGTGTCCAGTATACATTTTGAAGTTCTTAAACTTTAGAAATTTCGCTTGGAATTGACAAAAACGTATTTTTCTCGACAGGCTGGTTAAGCACTTTCCATTTTGATATCGCATAAAGACGCGCGGATTAATAGTCGTCATGTGGGATCTTGTATCAATGTACTTTTGAAATGACAAAACTGAGTGTCGTCACTTTTTGTTACTGTAAATGTACGTGACATTCCATTTTTGGAGTCAGGAATGGTCACAATTATGACTTCTTGACTTAATTTAACATTGTCCATTTTCATTTCACAGAGTTTATTAGAACGGCACGCTCCAGCAACTCTCGTTACCATTACGACCTTCATCAATAAGTATATATCATCGGGGGCTTCAAGCATGAACTTATTCACATCTTCCCTGTTAAACACATTCGATGTTTTGCGTCTATAACCATCATTTTTTCTTTTCAAAAATGCTCGATGTTTTGGATACTTAGAAATATCTATGTTTCCCCCAATAAAAAGGATGGACTTCAACATCGAATACTCACTCCATAAGCTTGATGGGGACTTCAATATAGCACTTTTTTCTTGGAAATACGCCAAAAACAAGGTTTCTGAGACTGTAGCAGCCGTATTGCTTTGGCACCAATTCCTAAAAGATTTATATGCTGCTTCATACCTTTTTTTCGACTTTTCCGGTAGTAGAGATAAACAAGCAATATTCGCTGATTCTTCTTTGTCTGAAACATCTATTTTGTCCACACCGAATCAAACAATCGACTTCTTTAAACTTTTCGCTATGAATTGTCAACTTGACGTTGTTGATAAAATAAAAACTGCTTATGTTGCTCTGGCAATGGATCACGGCTGCCTTCATAATTTAATGAGAATGCTATCGAATGTGATGATAATGAAAATCCAAAAATATATCCAGCATTTTCTTGTGAACATGCAATACAGGGAGGTGGAAAAATGTTATATATTATATGGGATGTCACTACATTAACCAGTCTCGAACTTTTTTGCCAGCCCTCGCTATCGCTCGGACGCAAACTCGTCCTCGACTGGTAAATGTTACTCACATTCCTTATAGTATAAATAACTATTATGGAAAGTTCTATACATGTTAATAAAAACATTGTTAAGAAACAACTTATCAAATGGTTTTTAAATTTTGTACAAAAATCAAGTGAAATTATGTACGAGGGAAGTTGTGTGTCAATTTCTGCTATTCTCTTGTTCATACACTACCTGCATACATATATAGAAAAATCGAAAATAAAACATTTTTAGATGAAAGCTATTGATATAGACATCTATTATAGACAGCTTTAAAAAAAATCTTAGATCTGGGAGAGCTTTCCAAAACCGAACGACATAATTAGAGGTATCACTGTTGATCATAACTAAGATTAAAAAATCGGTAAATTTCCTTTACCCGGAATTTCCCACGTTATGATATTTCCAATTTTTAGGAATAGTGAGTGTGACCTAATTTAGTTTGGTACATAGTCATTTAGTCACACATATATACTATCTTTTCAACATTTTTATTGGGTGCCATTTTGTTTCGCCATATTGAATTCCTACCAACACTTTACCAGTTTTTACCTATGCCCCCACTTGATGTTTGGGTATAATTTGAAATAAATAGAATCTGTAGTTTTTACACACACGGCCATTTTGTTACGTCATGTTAAATTGGTACCAGTTCGTGCAGTCAACTGAATAAGATACTTTTACCTTACTTACTTTTTTTAAACATTTAATTTGGCCGCCATTTGTTTGGCTATCTTGAATTCATTATAACACCAGTTTATCTCTATATCAGATTTAATACTCATAAAGAATTTGAAATTGACTCTAATTAGTAGGTTTTCAATCCTATATAACACTTAATTTTGTGTAAAATTTGAGGTAAATTGGAGAATTAGTTTTTGAGTAATAATTGTTTTAACGTTTCACTCAGGTCATCCCCATATGAACCTTAATTTTTGACCAAAATTTCAACTCAATCTGGTAAGGTGACGGGAACTAACAGACAGATATAAAAAGACCGACAAAAAATCGACGGAATTGATAAAACATATTTTTGGCATCTAGGGACGGTAAAACGAATATATAAAACCTGAGGGTGTGATTTTTTTACGATTACAAATCGTTTTATTTGGCCTCTATTTTGTTCCGCCATGTTGAATTCGTACCACAATTTTAACAATTCTCTATAAGTTAGAGCACAAAATTAATTCATTAAATTGTTTTTCAGGCTGAATTTTTAAATATTTTATTAATCCGCCATTTTGCTTCGCCATCTTAGATTCAAACCAAACTTTTATCAGTTCAATCGTACATAATACTTGATTTTATGTGCAAAATTGGAGGTAGGCAAATAGTTTTTAGTAATAATTTTTTTTTTACATTTCAATAGGCCGCCATTTTGTTTCGTCATATTGATTTTACCAAAATGTTACCAGTTAATATATGAATATATATGCCCCTTAATTTTTGACCGAAATCTGAAGTTAATCACGTAAGTAGTTTTTTATTACAAACGGACAGACAGGGCCACCGAATTGAGAAAACATGTTTTTCGGCGTCTAAGGACCCTGAAAAGATCTGGAAAAAATCTCGAGGATGATTTTTTCGATGATTACAATACTTTTTACGAGAAGTAAAACAATTCAAAATGTTCAAACAAATACAATTTATCAACCAGTATTTTAAAAAATCGCAAAAAAATAAAATTGCTGAAAATCTTTATTTGTTATTTAATCGATTATCTCGGTTAGAAAAGAAATTATATGCAATAAATCAAAGCTTAACTCTGCTATATCACACGAAATAATCGGAAACAAATATCTATTTGTGACACTGCCAGCCGGTGGCCGCTCAGGATCATCCGTCGTACCATGAACGTCTGTGTGCGTTTAGCTGGAAGTAAACAACACGTTATCCTACATCCGAGATTAGCGCAGAATAGTCGGAAGGTTTCCACTGCTGATGTGTTGGAGAAAGTCTATTAGTTGTGTTATACTACATATTGATTTGAAAGGTAGTGTTTGTTTGTTGGGTTTATTAAAGAAATGTTTGTTATGAAGTGAACCCGTATTGCTGTCGGAAGTGACAAATTGACTGTGACAAATTTTAAAGTCATCTGTATTTCAACCAGACGGAGACGATTAAAAATTATTCCCGGACGTGACCATTTACCTGATTGTGACTACATTGTAGTTTTTCGAAGACCTTCTACAGAATTCTATTCCGAAACTAAATAAGATCCGTAAATTTTGACTTTGCCATCGTGTGTTGAACCTCAAAGAGACATCAGAGTCATCTCAAGAAAATTCTAAAACACTCCAAGATTGGTAAGTCTTGACTGTTTCATTGTGTGTTGGACCTTAAGAATATATCAGAAGATTTTCACGAAACTTCTAGAAACTTCCATTCTAGAACTAACCAAGATTCATCCAAATGGACTTTGCCAGTTTGTTTTTAAGGAAAAAAAGCTTATTGAAATATAATCGCATGCCTAACACCAGCCAACAAACAGCTAAGATGGACAAATAAGTAAAGAAGATTGAAGAACAACTCAACAACAGCAAAATACTCTGTCAAGGAACAAATTGAAGAGAGCATAGACAAAGTGAGAGATAATCTTAGAGTAGAAGTAAAACAAGTTAACGTGGAAGTAAAGCAGGTTGACAACAAAGTAAGGTTGAAAAAGAAATGAGTAAAGCAGTTTCTGGTGATAAAATCAAACTACCAACGTTTGATGGCTCAACTTTCTGGACTATGTACGAGCGGAAGTTTAAGGCCGCAGCAACAAGCAATGGTTTTGAAACAATGAAGAAAAGGCAACTTTTTTAATAGTCCCATTAGGAGAACCAGCACTGAATTTATTACCAAGCATTCCCGAAAGTCATCAACAAAACTCTCAGCATCTTATTCATTCATTAGAACTTAAATTTGGAGATCACTACCGTCACGAAATAAATAGAACGCAACTTAAAAGAAGAACACAGAAGCCCAGTGGATCTCTTCAAAAATTTGGATCTGACATACAAAAATTAATAAGATTGGCGTTTTCTACATTAGGTGAGCACATGCTTGTATGGATGGCAGTTCTGCATTTGTGGTTGGACTAT
>JAUTXW010003902.1:0-66084 GCA_030620095.1 Kuschelorhynchus macadamiae
GGTCAGTAATGCAACCAGTTTATCGTATTTTTGTTAGTTCTGCAAATGATCCACAGTCGCCGCTAGTTGCGCTTTTTGTGCGAGTTGACGTTTGACGCCAAACGGCCATCGGATCGTAGGAACGTAAACAGTGCTAACAGTGGTTTTTGAATTAAATTAGTGTATGTGGTTGTTATTTTGTTGACACAAATTTTGGTAATGGGAAAGAAATCTATAAATCTCATAGGTTATGTAATCTACAGTGTTCTGAATATAATCGCATGCCAGGAATGAAAAGTTTATATAAAATATCTATCTATTTATATAAAGCAGAAATGCCTAAATACTAATACAATTTGATTAAACGCGTTATTAAAACAAAAGGTATTTTGAAAATGAAAGAAGCCAAAAACAGAAATTTTTATGTTCTAGTCTCGTTTTTCATACAGTAAGATAGAAACAAGAATTAGTTTGTCATTTACATAGGACATCAAAACTTAATGCTTTTGTTGAATTATACTGATTTAGAGGGCAGAGGTTCTCAATATGAACTCATGTTTATAGGCTTGCCATAGGGAACATATCAAATCTAATAATAACAATACATGTAAATTATTTTTAGAAATTGATGTACCTAGTCCAACAAGCGACAAACCCAGTAGAAAAGGGAAGAACCACAACTAGAATGTAGTGTTACCCGAGGAAATAAGAGTTGTTATAGGAGGTAGGTATTACCTAATAGCTAATAACAAAAACCAGGTACATCTGAGTGATGTGCATACAACTGTATACAACTAAATATTTTTACTAACACTAGCCTTTAATATTCATTTAGATACACCAGCTAGCCCAACACTGGGAACTTCTAGAGACCTGTTTATCCTCAAGGAATGTAAAAAGCTTTTTTTCTAATAGTCATTATTTTTTAATATAGTGTTTATTTCACACAGTTCAATGCAATTCATGCATTACTTTTACGGTACATACATAATACATGGGATCCTCAAGTCTGCTAGAGCTATAATAAAGATTTTTTTTTGGGATTATTTGACATCAGAAAAAAAAGTAAATTTATTTTTATATACTACAAAGGTTTCTTAGAATGGAATACATTGGGTGAGCAAAAACTTGAGAATGATAAATTCATTTTCTTCTGACCTTAACGCTTTGTTTAATAGAAAAATTACATATATCATGCGGATGCTATAAAATGTAACTTAAGAATATTTTGACTGTGTTTTGAGTTGGTTCGACTAACAATAAGTCTGTCCTGGTCTTTTCTAGATCAAAACACTATATTTAATGCAACTAAAACTAAAAATTTATGTGAAAAAGTTGCTTTTTGCATTTCCTGAAAATATTAAAAATAATGTGTTAGCATATACATCTTTAAATGTGTTCAGATGAATGAATGAATGAATGAATTTAAAAATAACATTATAGATGGCTGCAAACTATTATTTTTTTCATATCTAGGTTACATGTCAAACAAACTGACACATTTTAAAATTTTGAAATCAATTCTTTTCTATTATTTAATGTTTTTCTCTTACGATCGGCGCACTGATGAGTCCCGATAGGATGAAAGTATTTGTACAATTACTATGTGTCTATAAAAACTTAAGGTAAAATGATATAATTTCTTATGCTTGCTTAAATAATATTGTTTATATTATGTATCGAAACATTCTGGAGACAGTCTAGTCTACATGCTGAGATATGTAATCATGATAAATATTTGCTTCAACTAATTTAAAGATATTTTTATTCAGCTGCGAAAAAGCCAAAAAAATTTGTTATTTATTATATGTTTTCAGATATGTCCGATATATATTATAAACAGCAGTAGTCCCAAAACAGAGCCTTGGGGTACTCTACTCAATACATCATAGCTCTCCAACAGACATCTATTGATTCGGACTTGGAAGTTCATTCCTGTAGAAAATCTAAAATTCATCTAGTAGGATGTATTATTATAAATAATATTTTTAAATTATATATTTTTGTTTATTTAAAATTACATATGTAATTATATTGTGTATGCTAGTATATATGGGAATGTACTCTAAGGGAGCTCATAACGATAAGAGATTTAGCAAAGATTAATTTAGAGAAAAGTTACGCAATTTTGTTCTTAATTACTTTACATTTCTCAAAATTAACAATTATGTATTTGCGCATTATAATTAATTTTGGAGTTAAAACAAAACAAAGCTGAGACATTTTAATGTCATTTATTTATAACATTTTTTTCTTTTGTTCTTTTTTTATGCTTATATTGGATTTTATAGTTTGTGCCTTGTACCATTTGTAGTTCGCTTGTTTATTCTGTGTTTTGTTCAACAGTTTTATCTATCTGTAATGAAAACTCTACAAGATCTAGGTGTAGAAATAATAATAATAGTGATAGATATGTTAAAATAGAATGGTAAACAAAACATATGGTGGACAACAAGGTATTTTTTTATAATGTATTGACTTATATTTAAAGTTAAAAATTGATAATCCCTAGAGCATTTATTGTATCAGATAACATTTTTGTTAATGAAGTACATGACCACTACTTATATGCATTTTAAAAAACTTCTAATTTTTTATTGTGAGATCAAATTATAATTTTGAAATAAAACGTCAAGATTTCAAGAAAAATGAGTATTTATTTTCTTATGGAGTAGATGATTTTTTTTATTTGCAGTGATACATTTGGTGGACCTAAAGGAAAAACGGACTTCATTTATGTATTACCCTGTACCTTTGTAGTGTATTATATTATTACCAAATTATAATTAATACAGGGTCAGTAAAAAGGACGAAACTAAGGAAAGATATAAATATATATTTTTTAATTCGAATGTTTTCTGTTTATAAATGTGCATTTTAAAATAAAAACAAATTTTGAAAATTATACCATAATTATATGGTTTAAACCTAAATTAGTTTTTTTAATTTAGGGATAAGTCAGGATACAGCATCAAGTTGAGACGAAAATACTGTATATGACTATTTCTTTTTCCCTAGGAATTTTGTGCCTTATCTCGAACATTAAAAAAGCGGCGTTTGAACCATATTTTTAAAGAATTATCCTATTTTTAAAAAATAGATTTCATTTTATAGGTCGCATTTGAAAACAGAAAGTTTTCAATTAAAAAAAAAAATATCTCTATATATTTCCCAGGTTTGGTCCTTTTTATTTGTCATGTATTGTCCAAAAAGTGCTAATAAATTAATACACTACAAAGTAAGAGGGTAATACATAAATGAAGGCCGTTTTTTCGTTGGGCCATCAAATCTAAAAATTATTTGAATTGGGCGCGAGCATTTAGTTTTAACAAACTCGAGATAGATGGCGCCATCGCTGCCATCAGTTTATACAGTTAACTGTAGAAAAAAAAGTTAGGCATCTCGTAACTTTTGCAACGACCCGAGGTATGGCGCTGCCAACTTTACAACAACTCGAAGCACGGCAGTTTCCATTATATTGTGAGTGTTATGTGGTTGGAACATAGTATGACTTGACTGTACAGACATTAGGTTAGGTCAGGCTATTATTTTAGAAATTTCTTTGGGTCTGCTTTAGGTATTTAGTTTAAAATGATCAAATTTTGTTTTTCATTTTTATTTTATGGATGAGTGGAGTAGTCTGGAAGAAGGAGACGTAATTTTAATAACCAGTGTATTGGCAGACGTTGAAATACGGAAGAAGAAAAAATCACGAACTTGCCTAGCATAATGAGGAGGCGCTCATTCTGCTAAAAACAGATATCCGCATTTGACAATTGTAACGCCAACGCAGTGGGAAACCAAACTTCTAAATTTAAAACAAGGTATTACTGTAAAATTGACAAACATTAATTGCGTGGGGTCACTAGGCATGTAATTCCCTCATCCAATAAGGATTCATATCTGCCCAATTTTGTCGATTAACATAGCTATGTAATCAGAAAATAATATTTTCTGAGTTTACGATATTTCTATGAATTAAATCCATCATTTCCTCGTAAAACTGCAGTCTCTTATCTGGACCATATTCTGAGAGTTCCTGTACAAGATTTCTCCTGGTAGCTGCCTTGTGGCAATAAACGGATTCTATTCTATAGTTAATAGTACATTTAATTTTGTATTGACGGCTAGTGCAGATTACCTTTGCCACTTTTCACATGACATACTGCTTTCGGAGAATCTACTAACAAGATTTCATATTGATTTACTAAGTGCAAGTGTAGGCTTTCAAAAATTGCCCCTGTGATTTCAAACGTTAAGAGCAGTATATATAAAATATATAGAGTGCAATCTCTCTCTAATCTCACTAGATGACTAGCTTGGGCAATATACAGGCTGACGAACAAGAACTATCTATCATATCGCCAGAAAGGCGCGATATTTACTTAAAAGTAGCCTATGCCACTAATTCCAAATATGCACAAATCACTGGAAAGTCGATTTTATGCTGCAAATACTACACCGGGGTGAAATGAACTCTTCCTTTTTCTTTCTCGGGTTCTAGGACCCTCGGATTGAACTGGTACTATTTTCACGTATTGTACGTAATTAATTCTAAAGTAATTATATGCAGAACATTTTTTAGATTTTTTGGTGGTATGTACTTAATTTTACGAATTCAGCATGTTCACCAGGTTGAAATCGATATGGTATTTTGGTGTAACATATCGAAAAAAAGTTATTGGAACAAAAAGTTGTATGTAATTTTCTATTTTTTTTGCCGCCTTCCTAGAAGAGCTAGGATAAAATTAGTGGGTAAGTCCGAAAGACCAAAATAACATATTAAAGAGGGCGATAAAATACATATTTTTTTTAATGCACTTTCTTGCTTTCGCCTTTTGCTTAGTTACAAAATGCACTTTTGTGTCCTTTCAAACATATCAAGTTTGACCATGTTTTAGGCTGTAGAAATATTTCTAGTGAAGGGATTTGTTTTGAGCTCCCAGAAAATGTTAGTTTGGTGTTAAAATAAAAACAATTAGTTAATAAAATATAAGAACCCTTTACGACAGAGCTGTAACAACTTAATTACAATAATACGATAGACCTTGAGGTAGAGATTGAAAACATAAACAAAGTTCTACTGCAGAAAGGTTACTCTGAGAGGTACCCGAAATATTTGTATATAAGACCAGGTGAAGGGGACTTGCGATTTCATAATATGTGACCCCCCGTTGGATTTATAAAACTCATATAATCGGGTTGTCCATAACCAAGAAACTTGTTCGGAGGTTTGAGGCTGCATGTTACGATTTGGAAAATAATTTTGCACAATCGTTCTACACGAATCTAATTTTATTTATTATAATAAAATATTTCTAATATGGTAATCCCACATGAATCGCCCCTATGAAATTCAAATTATTAAAGATAACATTGGGGTGGGTACTTTGTACTGAGGTTGTTTTTTTGTGTCTAAGACTCTTAATTAACAGTATATCGTGTTTCCAAACAACTGAGTAGTCAGGGATAATGTTATTGCTAAATGAAAAGCGTAACATTGCGAATTAACAAAACACTCGTTAAATAAACTAGGACTTAATTACTATTGCAAAACATGCGATAATGAGTAATGGAAATGTTTTAAATATAAAAGAAGTCGCTTCAAAAAAGTCATAAAAATTGATTACCTACAATTAAAATTAGTTATAATTACTAATTATCAAACTAAAGATATAATCAAAGAATGCTTTTTTAAAGAACTCATATATTCAGTTTTACCAGAATCGGAATGTTTATTATTATTATTATCAACCAGTTACTATATCTACCAGGTGGCACAAATATGGGATCTTTCTTATAACTTAGAATAGAACTCAAATATGAACTTTTACCCTGACAGCGCTGTTTGTCGTTTTTAAGTGTGTGCTTATTTTAGTTTATTGTAGCAATTTAAGTAGAACCATATACCATTTGTTACATTCTGACGTGCAATGTTATCTTTTTCTTTAAACTGAAGAAAATGAAAATAATTACTAATCTCTTATGTCAAAATAACAATAAATTAATTTTGAGTTTTGATTAAATGCTGTAAAAAATATAAAATTCATAGAAGTTGCTATACAAATCTTTATTTATTTAAAAAAGTGAATAGACAATATTTTATCAATTCCACTCATCCGTTTACGCTTAATCTTTAGGTTGCCAGATAAACCCTAATTTAGATATACTAATTAAAATTTCCTTATAATTTCTTCTTTAATTTTGCTGACGTTAATAACGCTTGGGAATATAGCAGCGTTTTGTTTTTTTCGTAATATTGGAAAAAGTTTCTTAAACCAGCTATTATAAAAATCAAAACTAAAATTAAACGATATCACAACATAGACTTGAAGGTACTTAAGTAAGAACATTTGTCTGTTGCGTTTAATATTACTTTTAGATGCAATACAACACCTGTGGTAAGTCGCCTGGATGAACCTGTCGATATTACCTACAGAGTAATCCAAGCAGACCTGACCAACAAAATCGAGAGACGGATAACCAACTTTATAAACACGTCCAACCTGCCAGCCGAGATTCCGAGGTTTTACGGACTAGTTAAAATACACAAGGTTATTGTACCACTTCGACCCATCCTCAGTGCAATAAGATCGCCCACTTACAAAATCGGTAAATATCTCTCGAATACTCTTAATAATTACTACAGGAAAAACACATTCATATATTAGAAACTCTACGAATTTTGTAAAGAAATTAAAAGCAATCCAATTAGATCCAAAAGATATATCAGTTTCGATGTAGGTTCGTTATATACGAATGTGCCTATTAATGATTCAATTTCCATAATATCAGACTTATTTCACATATCTCACATCAACTTATTTTGTTTTCAAGGAATTTTTTATGAACAGACCTCAAGAGCAGCCATGGGATTGCCGCTGTCACCCATGGTAGCCTTAGAGTCGTCTCCATTATAGCCAAAATCGTAGTTCAGGTATGTAGACGATGCCGTGTTTCTTGAATCAGCAACATCCTAATATAAAATTTACAATAGAAATTGAATCAGAAGGCATGATACCCTTTCTAGACGTGCTTGTAGAAAGAAAAGGGGATGGTTCCTTAGGAGACTCTGTGTACAGAAAACCAACGCATACGAACAGATACCTAAATGCAAATTCACATCATCATCCGGCCCAAAAGCAATCAATTATTAATTCCTTGGTTTACAGAACCCACGTGATGTGTGCTCATAATTCTCTGCAACCGGAAACTGACTTAAACTTTAAGAGGGAATGGATATTATACTGAGGATATTAGACGATCAATTAAAAAATATAAAAATCCACGAAATGAAATTGATAAGAAGCTACCGATGGTAAGTGTAGTTCTTCCATTTATACGTTAACAAAAATTGCAAGGTTACTTCACCGACCTAACATACTTACAATCTTCAATAGACACAAGAAAATTGGACAATATTTGCGATCGCCAAAGGACATTTTCTTTTTCAATCGAAATTAATAATCAAAGATCAATTTGTTGCATATTTCTATAAAAATAAGTTACTATCTCCGTCGCAGCATGGTTTTACTTTAAAGAAAAGCACTGAAACTGCATTATGCGAGTTCCAACGTACAGTCGTGGAGGTTCTTGACAAAAGATTGGGAATGTTTGTAGATTTTTCACGTGCATTTGACGTAGTAAATCACAAAATTTTGTTTACTAAACTTTATTGATATGGTATAAGAGGTAAGCCACTGAATTTTATTAAGTCATACTTGTCAAATAGAATACAACTGGTATCTGTTAATGGCATGCAAAGCAGTTGCAGGATTATTGAGAAAGGGTTTTCCCCAGGGCTCGATTTTGGGGCCTTTCCTTTTTCTGGTCTTTGGAAACGACCTTATAAATTTTATTAATAACCCTGCAGAAAATACTTTCGTCATTTCTTATGTCGCCGACAGAAATGTTTTAATAGTTAAAGAATATCTCTCATCCTTAAAGTTAACTACTGAAGAAACATATACAAAATTTTTAAAATGGTCAGAAAAAAAACAAACCTAATTTAAATAAAAATAAAACGACACTTGTTAAATTTTGCCTTAAGCTCATCAATGTACATTTAGAATTGTTTGACGGTACGGATTTGCATTTACGTTCAGCAGATCAATCTAAACTGCTGGGGGGGTCATTCTCGACGAAAACTTAAAATGGCATCCGCATATTGAGGGCCTTTGCAGTAAGTTGCGTAGCTACTGTTATGCACTTAAGTTTATGTCTATGCACTGCAGTAAGGAAATCTTTCAACTCTTTATTACGACAACATCCACTCAAGAATCAGATATGGAATATTAAATTGGAGGATGAGTGCTACTGTCGATAGGTTTTTTGTATTGCAAAAGTATGCAGATCGTATTGTTGCTGGCCTAAAAATCAGAGAATCATGTAGAACTGCATTTAAAAATTTAAAAATGTTCACTGTCGCAGGTATATATAACTACGAGGTTTGTAACTTTTAGGAAGTAAGGTCAGACCACAATTATAATACCAGATCAAAATTGCATCTATTGCCTCTGAGTCACCGATCTGCTCTTTTTCAAAAATATATTTATTTTACCGGATGCAAATTTTTTAACAAGTTAGATACAAATATTAGAGATGC
This sequence comes from Kuschelorhynchus macadamiae, assembly GCA_030620095.1. NCBI lineage: Eukaryota > Metazoa > Arthropoda > Insecta > Coleoptera > Curculionidae > Kuschelorhynchus > Kuschelorhynchus macadamiae. The sequence continues at coordinate 8,585 of JAUTXW010003902.1, forward strand.
CGTTAATGTAAATATTTTCAAAAGAAGCCTGAAAAACTACCTTCTAAATAAAAATTGTTATAGTTTTGACGAGTTTTATATATAATGTCATTTTTTAAATATTGGTTTTATAATAGTTTCAGAAATCATATGACTTTTTCTTCAATTTTTGTAATTACTGTAATTATTTATTAATCTATTGCAATGTATAAGTATCCTAACAATTTTAATAGAGATACGGGCTTCAGTCTACATTATACGTGTGATCGGTGAACACAGATCGACTATAAATAGCCGCCCTGGATCTCTCCGAGCTCATCCAGTGTTTTAATCTCGTGAAGTAAAGATCCCTGACGATGCCTCGTGCAATCAAAGCCGCAACGTCGGAAATTTGACATAGTCTAATCCCAAAAACCATGATTTCTTAACTGACTAAAGCCGTGAAAGCGTTCGATCGATATTAGCTTTTTCTTTTAAATTATAAATTATATGAGAATACTAGCGAGTACCCGCGACTTCGTTCGCGTATATAACTATAATGAAAGGCATGTAAAGAGGTACTTAAATCGCCTCATTTGAGTACCTCTTTATAAACCACGTTTGTTGTTGCATTCTCTGGCTGTAAAATAGCCAAGCTACTACGCGAACTTACTCTAGAGCATGAGACATAGAGTTGACCATGGGGAAAACAATCTTAGCGCAAGTGTACTCCAGCTCTACTTAAGGATTGCCCTTGAGCTTTGTTAATTGTCATGGCGAAACAAAGCTTTAAAGAAAACTGTACTCGTTTAAACTGAAAAGGATAGTTTGACGAAATTAAAGGGATCCGTGGTATAAAAACTGTTCCTCCCAGACCAAGGCCAGAAATAATAGTAGACTCTATCACATTATTTTGTAATGTTTTAACCTGCAGCCGAGATCCATTACACAATTTTGGTGGGTTTAAATTTCGAATAAGCATCATTGGTGTCCCCACTTTTAAAGTTAACTCGTGAGGAGGGAGAGGAAGGATTGAGAGAGTGTAGGAACTCGACAGGATAATTAACCGCATTTTCTTGGTCTATAACTACATCTATTGAGTAGTATGTTAACTGCGGAGCAGTAATTTTTTCCAATAAAGCTAGATTTATTTTATCTGCTGTGCTCTTTTTTGGAGTTAATATAGCTCGTTCTTTAAACCAAGAAGGGGGTTTTATTTTGACGCCTTTCGAGTCCACTATAAACATTTAAGGTGTAGTTTTACCCCCTCGCAAACTGAGCTTTGAAGAATCCCTTCTTATCGAATCTCTGCACTCTAAAATCAAGCTGTTTGCGCAAGCTCAGCTTTCTACGGCAAACGGTCTGAGAAAGATTGCAAAAATTAATTAATGACTTGATTTTTTCAAAAACCCTGTATGAATTTATGAAATATTTTAAAATATATAATAAAATAAAATAAACAGCATGTTTTCAAGTGTTTTTTTATCCGAATAACTAATTATTTTTTAAGATTTTTTAAAAATTTAATATTAAAAGGGTGGTTTCAGTCCCTTGAACACCCTGTCTGGGTTTTGTTTTGAAAAAAAATTTAAAATATGTAAAAAAATAAAATATAAAGCATATTATGTTCAAGCGTTTTACGAATAACTAACGGTTTTTTAAATAAAATATATCATAATATTCAAGGGACATTGTATGAATTTTTTAAAAATCCTAAAATATGTAAAAAAATAAATTAAAAAACACGTGTTCGAGCGTTTTTTCGAAAAACTAACCGGTTTGTAAATCAAAAAATATTGTATTATTTAAGTGGTTTTCACCCCTTTGAACACCCTGTATGAATTTTTAAAAAATTCTAAAATATGTGAAAAAATAAATTAAAAAACGCGTGTTCAAGCGTTTTTTGAAAAACTGACCGGGGGGGCTTCACCCCCTTAAAATTTGAGTTTTGAAAAATCCCTTCTTATCGAACCTCTACACCCTAAAATTAACCTGTATGCCAAAATCCAGCCTTTTACCTCAAGCGGTTTGAGCTGGTGCGTGATGAGTGAGTCAGCCAATTAAGTCTTTTATATATGAATATAGATTGCGTAATAACAACTTTAGAAAAAACTTTCGATCTCATCATATACCGGGCGTTTAAACAATTTAAGATTTTTGCTCGTAAGCCCGGAAGACCCTGCAATTTCAAATTGCAACTATAACAGGCTTCAATCTCATTTTTTTGCCATTCTCATGTTTGCCCAATCCTTTTTCTATTTTTAAAAAATCATAGGTGGTCGTGTGTATGTGTATTTTGGGAGTTCTAAGAAAATGTGTAGTAATGAAAATGTTAAGTAAAGGTTTGTCCACAAGTGTAAGATTGTTTAAGGTCTGAATTTCCATTTAAACGTTATTTTCATAAGTCACGATTGATAATATGTTTAAAATTAGTAGGCATCATAGACATTTAAGCATATAATATTTAAGTGCGAAAATATGAATCGGTTACACCATTTCACCAATGACGAGTTTGTAAGAACAACTACTTGTTTAGATAAAGGACGAGGTATGCGTTATGTAGCTAATGTCCAGTGGCGTGCGGTGAAATACCTAGTGAGGGAGGTTTGTAGGTTCTTAGGTACATTTTATTTTCAAACACCTTTTTTTCTCTACAGGGTGTTTCAAAAGAGTATGCATTACTAAAGTTAATATATATTTTCACGCTATTTGAAAGAGCATTCGAAGAATTTCTCAAAAATACTATATATTACTACATTTACTTTTACAGATTTTAAAATATTTTACTTCCAAAAATATATTTTTCTCTTTAACAATATTTTTTGACAAGCGCTGAAATTTTAATTCTTTAATATTTTGTTGTGCTAATTTGTAGGGTTTTTGTAGGGAAAAAGCGTTGATATGCTTCGCATATCGACAGGTGGAAATTCTGTTTGCCCGACGGTCTCCAATTATAAAGTAAACTGGAAACACAATACAGCTTTTGCGATTGGAAATGGGAGGCGATTTAGGAAAACAATTTGAAAAATAAATTATTATCAATTTATGATCTTCTATTTTGGATCTTATAAGCGTAAGGGAAGCGGGTGCTTCCATCGCTTCTATGGACCGCACGCCACTGCTAATACCGAATGATTAGAAAATTTAGGGAGTGTGTGCTACAATGTGAACAAGTGGCCGTACTGTAGAGGACATAGATGTTGAGAAAAAAGTTTAATTGTTAAGTTAAAAAAAAAGACAAAAAATGTTAAGAAACAGAACTTGCACGACAGCTTTGTGATAAACTTGCAGAAATAAAAAACGTAAGGATTTTCGCCCTAACTATAAAGAGGCTAATGGAATCATGGTTGGCTAGTAGAAAACCGACCACTGCACGTCTGCTTACCAGTTACCACAGCACATAGAATAGAATTAATATTTGAGAGAAATTAGACTATCGACGACTGGAAGCAGATTTTACTTACAAGGGAAACTAGGATAAGCTTGGAATCTTCAGATGGTCGTGACAGAGTATGGCAAAGAACTGAGGACAGATTTGCTGCCTAGAAAAGGAAACCATCTAGTGGTTGGTCTAGAATGTTTTAGGGAAGAATGTGCTTTGATGATCACAAGGAGCTAGCATCGATTCGTCAAATAATAATGAATCTGGAAAATTGTTCTAGACCATGCCTTTGGCGCCATTTATATGCAACATTTTTATTTTTATTTTAGATAATGCTCGATTGCATATCGCAGGACCAGTTTTGGATTACTTACAAGCATCATTGGTTCGAGCCCAGGAACTGAAACGAAGTTCTTTTAGAATGAGAAAATTTTCCTAAACAAATCACCCAATTTGACTAGAAGTTTACCACGACGAAAGCAAACAGATTTTGTTGGTTTTTAATGTTAATACAATTTTGTTTTTTTTTGTGTATTTTCACTTTCTTCTCTTCATATCTGATTGTTTAGTCAAGTTATGCCGGCGATTCATTGTAAGTTTAATTTTTTTAACTTAAAATTAAAATGCAAAGTAATGATGTGTGTCTAGTATAACGGTTTTCTACGATTTAAAAAAAACATATTTAGATATAGAACTGTCTCTTTCCGCTAGAAATGGAGATAAAACGATGTTTCAAAAAACGAAATGGAAAGAAGAAGTGAAACCAGAAGTCTTCAATTCTAAATTTTAACTTCTACAGTTTACAGGGTCTTCCGACCTTTCAGGCAAATTGTTTGAAACACCCTCTATCGAACCAAAGGTTCAAAAAAAAATCCAATGTCAAAAAGAAGGCAGGATTTTTGTTGAGCGGTAATTTTGAACGTAAGTTTAATTACCTACTACCATAGAAAATAAGCTATACTTTCGGTGCTAGTAGGTTTATTAATTAGGAAAAACACTTGAATCAACGATTTTGTCTACTTGCAATATTTCTTTTACCTTCTGGTTTGTTAAAGTAATATTATTTAACAGAGCAATTAGTATTTACCTATTATGTAAGCTCGTACGTAGTCTCCACCTTTTGAGCATTTCCACGTGTCGTCGTAATATCTTATATGAACACACACTAGTAAGGCCAACCTGAGGAATAAATTAAAACAGTCATTAAATATAACTCTAATCTTGCTAACTTAAGTAATGAAATCTAATAATAAATCTGTATTCAGTCACTTGAATAATATTTAAAGAAATTAATAGCAGAAGTAAAATGTTTAATGATGGTCATTATTGTCTACTTTATTTGTTTTGTATTTCTAAAACATTAGCATTGCCAGTCGATTTGCGACAAGACAAGTGTAATTTTACTCAGCTAGGAATTACAAGAAGTTTTGAAAACCTACTTAATCATCGAACAGATAAACCTCTTAAAATATTGTTTTGCAAAACCCATGACTAAAAATACGGAAACTGGTACATTCATAATATTATAATAATTATAAATCATATTTAAGAGTTTTGTAGTTTTCACTTGACTAGCAGCAAATTGTTGAACAGTTTCATAAGCTTCTAAAAATACTTAAGATTAAAGAAACCAAATGCATTTTTTAAACTGTATGTCAATTTTAAATTTCAGAAAAAAGTTCTGCTATATTTCTTTAAAATATGTCCAAGTCATAGGCAGTAACAGCATTTGTTCAACCAATCCAACAGGTAAGAGAGGCTAGAGTATATATAAGAATAATATAGCTGCTTTCTACTATTTTTGGTTACGCCCTATAAATTTAATAATATGAGCAATGAGATAATTCTATTAGTTAGCTCTTAAACATGTCTAAAAGTATTTTTTGTCGTTAATTCCAAGTATTCAATAGTCTCAACGTCTTTTTATATTTCGCCATTTATCTTGACATCACTGCGATCCTTGGGGTTTCGTTTCAAAAGGTGATCATAAAATATTCAATTAGCCATAGGTAGTTATTTCCACACTACTCTTCAAGGAGTTCTATATTATGTTGCAGCTCCCCAGAGATGGTGTTCTTCTTTTCTCAATAAAAAATCACTACACCATTCGCATAAAACACTATTTTGCCATTAACATCAGTAAAACAGATGTCATTCATATGCACTACGAATAACAGTGGGCTTACTATGGCTCCCTGTGGGACACTAATATCCATAGACATTTTCTCTCCACCTTCACGCTGCATGCACACATTCAAGTAGTTCTGAAACAACTCCAAAAAGGAAATAGCTAGTAATTTACTCAAAAGAAGAAAGTGGTCACGGTGTCAAAATTTTTCCAATCTATTACAAGGCCCTTGACCAACTTCTTCTTGTCAGTTTTCCCATATATACAATTTAAAAGGTTTATTACTCCCGTTCGTGTTCCTCTTTTTGACAAACGATCATTCTGACTAGCCGTTGTAAAATTAATACCATTTAAATAATGTAGTAGTAACTTAAGAGTCGTTCATTCAATTTTCATGTAGACCAGCCATATATGGAAATGCGATAAAGCCACGGGTGATATTTGCAATATTGCCAAATTTACCATTTTTCAGTAACTGATAAGAATTTTTATTTTTTAAATGGAATATCCTGTATCAAATTACATTCAAAATTCACTGCGGATACATTTTCCAGTTATACTAATTATTCTATAGATGCTTCCTAAGATACAATTTTTCATTACAGTTTAACGGTTTTTGAATAAATTATTATTTTCTAAATACCTAATAAATATACTAGGTTAGGTTAGGTTAAAAGTAAGTGGATCAAACCGACCCTCTACTGTGACTCTGTGGTCAATTGTGGCTCACACCTATGTTTACATTTCCCCAAGCAACTCTAAATCCTCAATGAGTCTTATCATTGCATCTGGGGAGGTATTCTTCAAGTCCTCGGACAGCAGGATATCTCTACCGAATATGGAGGTATTCTTCAAGTCCCATCCTATGCATGTGATGTCTTAGACCACAGTGGCCAGTGTATAGGCCTATTGCGGTTTTGACTTTCTGTTATCCTCTTCTTCATAGGAAGGGGGATAAATGCCTTTGCATAGGATAGACCTGGCAGTCCAAGCCAATAGAGATTGGCTTTTTCCTCAATCAAGTCTAAAATTTCGCGCTTGGCCGTTTCGTGGGCTACTCCTGTAGTATTGTCAGTTCTTGATAGTGACTAAATATTGCGTTAAGAAGGCTGTTAGTTCGTTAAATATTTCTACATTCATTTTCAATTCGTTGTCTCAGATTCTCCATGTTTAACGGCTTAGTTTTGAAAACAACATTCTTGAGGTGTCACCACAAAAAATAATCCAGTCGAGAGACGTCAAGTCTGGGGACTGAGCTGGCCGCTCAATATTGCCCCTTCTCCCTATCTATCATCCAAAAAACATATTCTAAGGTATTCTCGAACTTCCCGAGCGTAGTTTGCAGGAGCACCTTCCTGCTGTAACTACATGTTATTGTTAATTTGGTATTGCATTATTTTCTAAAAAAGCATTTTGGGTTTTAATTCATAAAGATACTTTACAGCGGCAAAAAAAACGTAAGAGGATTAAGAAACTATTGCGTCAAAGCCGGAACAATTTCTGTCCTTAATAATTGAAAATATCTGGCACAATTCAGATTTCCCTCTAAGAGAAAGGGCCCAATTATCTTTCGACCTATTATCCTAGCCCAAATGTAACATTTTTGCGGAAATTGAGTGGGATGTTCTCGTATTTATTTCGGGATTTTCCCTCGCCTAATATTCACAATTATGCCGGTTGACGTTCCATTTAAATTGAAAGTCCACTCATCAGAAACCATATATTGACGAATGAAATTTAAATTGGCTTCAAAGTTCCATCATCGTCTAAACGCCTGCCATAATCGTCAGCAGAATGTTCTTGTACTAGTATTATTTTATAGGGGTGGAATTTTGAAGCATGCAATAGTCGATTTAGTAACATATTCAAAGCCTTTTTTATGTTTAGACATACGACGAAGGCCTGGTTGCCTTTTTTAGTGACTCTAATTAGATGAGTAGGAGTTTCCGTCGAGTTTCTATTAAAACATTTATTGCAAAATTAATAATAAGAATATTATTTGTTTCATTTTCAATTATCGTTTCCATGGAAAAAGTTGAGAAAATGTATAGGATACTCCATTTTAATTTTTAAATATGCTCCCACTTCTGGTTTAAACAAAAGTCAAATTCAAATGTTTTATCGATCAAGTTAGGATGCTATATGAAAATAGTTATTTATACTATAAAGGATGTAAGTAACATTTACCAGTCGAGGACCAGTTTGCGCCCGAGTGATAGCCAGGGCTGGCAAAAAAGTTCGAGACTGGTTAATGTACTTACATCCCATATAGTATATACCATTTTTCCCCCTCCCTGTATTGTACGTTTACAAGAAAATGAAGCCTATATTTTTGGATTTTCATTATCATTACATTCGATAGCATTCTCATTAAATTATGAAGGCAGCCGTGATTCGTTGCCAGAGCAACATAAGCAGTTTTTATTTTATCGACAACGTCAACTTGACAATTCATAGCGAAAAGTTTGAAGAAATCGAATTGTTTGATTCTCTGTGGACAAAACTGGTTGATTCAGAATCGGCGAATATTGCTTGTTTATCTCTACTACCGGAAAAGTCGAAAAAAAGGTATGAAGCAGCATATAAATCCTTTAAGAATTGGTGCCAAAGCAAGCCGTCTACTGCAGTCTCAGAAACCTTGTTTTTGGCGTATTTCCACGAAAAAAGTGCTATATTGAAGTCCTCATCAAGCTTATGGTGTAAATATTTTTATTATTATTATTACCCTTTTTATAGGGGAAAATATAGATATTTCTAAGTATTCAAAACTTCGAGCATTTTTGAAGAGAAAAAATTATGGTTATGGACCCAAAACATCGAATGTGTTTAACAGGGAAGATGTGAATAAGTTCATGCTTGAAGCCCCCGATGATATATACTTATTGATGAAGGTCGTAATGGTAATGGGAGTTGCTGGAGCGTGCGGTTCTAATGATCATTCCTGACTCCAAAAATGGAATGTCACGTACATTTACAGTGACAAAAAGTGACGACACTCAGGTTTGTCATTTCAAAATACTTCAAAAGTACATTGATACAAGATCCCACATGTCGACTACTAATCCGCGCTTCTTTATGCGATATCAAAATAGAAAGTGCTTAAACCAGCCTGTCGGGAAAAATACGTTTTCGTCAATTCCAAGTAAAATTGCGAAATTTCTAAAGTTTGAGAACTTCAGAATGTATACCGGACACTCTTTTAGAAGAACGTCGGCAACTTTATTAGCAAATACTGGAGTTGATGTATTAGCTATCAAGCGGCATGGTGGATGGAAATCCGCTACTATTGCAGAAAGTTACGTAGCTGAGAACCTCAATAATAAAAGGGAAGTAGCGAATAAAATTTTATACAATAAGACCCAGCCAGAAGTCTCTTGCAGTGCTTCAACAGTGACAGAAACATTGGTCAGAAATGAAGAATCTGTGGAGTCAGAAAATGTAATACGTTGATGAAATCAAAAATTAAAGCTACTTATAATAATTTTAGATTATTATTTCCCTAGGGATGTAAGTTGACTTACATCCTGTCGTTAAGGGCAACCAATACCTTGTTGAGTAACTTTCACTTACGTCTGTCAAAGCAGTGTTAAAATAGGTTGCTTACAATATAAGGAGGGGGAAAAAGTTATTGCTCAAAATTTGAAAGTCACCCGGTATACTATGGATAAGGGTACTTTTGGTACGGAATCATTATGGCTCGATAGATGTAAATCAGTATACAGATAGTTTTTGTGATTATTCGATTTAAAATCTGGGTGTTCCTACTACTTAGCTGTAGAGACTACTTTCTATAGCCCGATACTCACAATTCGTTCATTTGTCCGCACAGTCATTCATCTGTTCGATTCGTCGCGCGGCGTTTCCGTCTTTGGCCAGTAATCAAGTAGACTTTGACCTCGGCGAATCATTCGTCCGAGTCAAATCTTCTGTTTTTTAAGTATTTTCAAACATTGAAGACATATGATATCCATGTGAAGGTATTAAATAAAAATTGATGAATAGTGTGGATGAAATATTCGGCCATTCGTTGATTCGTCCATTCGTTCATTCATATGAACGCACGAATCGAACTAAATAGTGAGTAGGGGGCGTAAGCGTCTTAAAGCAGCTGTCCTTCGTACGTTAATTCTGCTTACTACTAATATATAGTTAATAGGTATTGTTTTTTATAGCACTAGTTTACAAGTTTTGCTAGTTTAGAAGGAATCCTAAATTTGAAATTTTTTATTTCTGAGATAGTCTTAGTTTCTGATTTTAAAGCCAATATGCTTATTATGACAAACTGGTATACTGATAACGTTTCATAAAAACAATATTAAAATCCTACAGAGAGCGAAAACATTTTGTTTTTATTTGATTTGGCTAAGTGGTTAATTTTTTTGAGAATAATAAATAACGATGTAATTTTTGAACTAGAAAATTTTCGACCCCTAAAGAGAAAGACATTTAAACCCCATATTCACTAAAGAGGTTTAAATTTAGACCGGGTCTAATTTGACAGTTATAGGATTAAAATGTTATAAGCAACAAATAATATGTCCTAAATGTCACATTACAGAATGACAGTGACCTGAGCAAAACATAACTGGTTAACTAACAATTTCAGTTGTCATGGTAATTAGATCTGGTCTAAATCTTAAACCCTCTTAGTGAATCTGGGGGTTTATGTTTAGGAATTCTGAAACAGAAAAAGGGTGATCATTCTTGGCCAGAACAAAAAGAATCTCGTTAAATGGAAGATTCAGTATTCTCACAACTGATTTTTTTAAAGGAAACTTGATATTCTTTGTATAATACAGAGTAATTATTCATGCTAACTTTGACAGGTTATATACAAGAAGTTTCAGAAAAGGTTTAAGCACAAGTAAAATTGGATACATAGTTAATTTAAAACAAAAATATCTCGGCAGATACGGTGTTGCCAGACCTATCATAAATCACAGCTACTTGATATTTTTAATGGAATGCCCTATATATTAACGCAATCGAATTCTAGGCTTTATTCTAATAAGTATTTCCCATACCTATGTCTTACGGTTTTTGGGATTTTCCAATTTAAATACGGAGTGCATAATAAATATGGTTTTTCTGATATATAAATAATACCCAAAAACATTTTTTTTGAGATTCCGACTATTAATTCAACAGTTACCACTAAACTAATTAAACTGTGATAAAAGATATCTAAAATGTCTATTTAATTTAAGAGGATAAAATATTATTAGCCATTTTAATAAGATGATTTTTATAATTTAATTTAATTTAAATCAGTTTAGTTAAAAATGAAAATAAGGCATTGTAGGTTTTTAATGTTTTATCCTATAAATTAAGAAGGAAACAAGTAAAGCAGTTTACAAACATAAAGAATGTTTTTATATACCCTATATGTTCAAAATACAAGAGTTCTAACCACACTATACCACAACTTGTTACGTTCTGGATGCTCGTTTCGCTAACTAAGTTAGCATCATCAGCAGATGATACGATCTAGTTATATCATCTGCTGATCATGCTAACTTGGTTAGCGAAACGCGAGTCCAGAACATAACACGTTGTGGTGTAGTGTGATTAGAACTCTTGTATTTTGATCTATCTTCCACCACAGGTTCCAGTGTTAGGACTTATATCTTGTTGATTTACTAACTCGATCGAGACGAAGTCAATTAAAAAGCTTTATTTATCCGACCCAAAAACTGTTCTTGGTTATTTATAGCTGTCCCATCATACAAAAGATTTTTCATATGAAAAAAAATCTAGTGGAATTAAGTCGGGTATACAGTTCGTAATCCACTTTATGGTAACAATGGGCTGGAGTTCCATCTATCTGGTACCAGACCTGTCTTTCAATATTTAGTGGTAAATTATCTATACAATTTGATATAATACTTTCAAAATTTCAACATATGTTTCTCCATTCAAATTTTCCTCATAGATATGATAAAAACCGGTCATTCATACAGGAAAAAGAGTTTAAATAAAAATTTGTTCGGGTGATTTCCATCAAACAGAAAAGTAGGATTTTCGACAGACGATAATGGTTATTTCGTTTGTTGAAAAAAATATTAATATTTATAGAATAATACAAAGAATTATTATATATATATATATATATATATATATATATATATATATATATATATATTTTCTTGAACCCTTATTTTATACAAAAGTGGAAAATTCTTGGGTTTAGGTTCGAATTAAATACCGAATTTTAATTTTTCTTTTATTTGACGTTTCGCCCTGTAATTTAGGGCATCTTCAGAAACATTTTTTTGACGCTAAAATTATAAAAATACAGACATTAATATTTAACAGACACACTGTATATAACACAATATTACCACATTATAGTGTTGAATATAAATATGTTTTAACGTGGTAATATTGTTTTATTGTATAAAAATCTAAATCTTACCATAATATCCTGAGGCCTATTTCGAAAAGTCCTGGAAAAACGAGGTCGTCCGATGCGGCTAACCATTTCCTGCCAAAAAGGCGCAGAGCAGGCATGCCGCCCTCGAGTTCCTGTAACAAAAATATTGTATTTTAATTACGACTCGATAACATTTGAAACACGTATAAAGATGGGCCTGTAGAAATAGAGAAGTTTATGAACTAATGAATTTATTTAGGCACAAATTGAAGTTATCTCAAAATGCACGGACGTATTTAGAGGGCAATACTGTCAAAGTAAGCTATATAACTTACAATTTTTCATTTCTTCAATATTTGGTTGGAAAATTGGAAAGCACTTTTCTTTTTTTTAGTTTCATAACAAAAAAAAAAGCTGATCTCAGAATTCGATGGCTATTAATAGTTGCAGAGATATGGAAGTTCCCGGTTCCTCGGGCGAGAAAAATTAATAAAATATTATTCAAAACAGACTTTACGATTAACAAAATGCGACTTTGCTGAATACTGTGCGATTAAAAAAACCGGAGAGTTCCAACGAAAATTTCGAAAACGGAATTTTCGATCTTTTTTTCGAAAACATTTAATTCTTTAGAAAATTAGTACTGACAAAACGTTCCTTATTTAATTGTTGACAAATTATGCGCATAAATAAACTTTGTAGTACTGAACTGATGAAATTTTGATGCGAATCTAATACGGCGGAACAAAATGGCGATCTAACAAAATGTTAAAAAAACTAGTATCAGTGTAATGATACTTTTCTTTATTTAAAATAAATATAAAAGCACACGCTTTATTTTATTTTAAAATAAAAAGTAAAAATATCAAAAAATAAAAAGATGAATCATACTTTACTTTCCTTTATAAAGCAAGGATGTAAAGCTAAATTACCGATTTTTTTTAATAAAAGTACAAAAAAATCTGGAAAAAAATACATTTTTCAAGAAAATTTTATTCTTTTTTACACGATGCTAAAAACTGAAGCGTCAAAATCAGATAAGAGTTCGTTTGATATTTCGGGAAAAAGGTCTAAATGGTTTTCAAAGAATCAAGATCGGCTAATTACACTGGCAGACAAAAAAAATTTTTTTTCTTGTAACACAAATCAGAATAGCATAATCCACCTATCCAAATACGAAAATGACAAATAGAAAGTTGTAGCACGTAGGGTTTTCTTGTTAGAGTTGTAGAACCATATCGAATGTTACTATACTTAATATCTAATAAACATACCATACATCTAAGAGAAAAGCAAACGAGAAAAATATTAACTTAAAACACTAATTAAACTTTATTTTTTCCGTTTATGAGGTGTCCTATCTTCTCTCTTCAAAAACCAATAGTAGTCACCCTGGGCTGGATCCCATCGTCTTTGGTACCGAATTTCCATTGTTCTGATATCTTCGTGAAACCTTTCACCCTGTTCGTCACTAACAGCTCCCAAATTTTTAGGAAAAAATGACAGATGGGAATGGAGGAAGTGAATTTTTAATGACAATCTGGCACCAAGCGCTTTATAGGCATCTAAGATTTCATTAACTAATTGTTCATAATTTTCATCCATATTGTTGCCTAAAAATCATCTTACATTAACAAATGAATTCCATGCTCTGAGTTCCTGCCTGGTAAGCTTTTTCGTAAAATTGATCTCGTCCAGCAATTTTCTGATTTGTGGCCCAATAAAAATGCCTTCTTTTAATTTGGCATCACCTAACTGTAGAAAGACTTGTCTTAGGTATTTAAATTCATCACCATCTTTATTCAAAGCCTTCACAAAGATTTCCATCAGCTCAAGTTTATTGTGAAGAGGAGGCAAAAGGACATTTTTGGGATCAACAAGAGGTATAAATTTAATATTTTGAGATCCCGGTTGAAATTCCCTTCTTTCTGGCCAAATTTTCGTTACCTACTGCTGATTTATTGCACGACTGCCCCATAAGCAAAGAAAACAGTAATATTTTGTAAATCCCACCTGAAGTCCTACTAAAATCGCTATAACTTCTAAGTCCCCACGTATCTGCCATTTATACCTATTGTAGTTTATTTTATCCAAAATCGTGCGCATATTTTCATTATTTTCTTTCATAGCAATTGAATGGGCAACCGGTATAGAGGGTTCTAAATTTCCATTATGCAATAACACAGCTTTTAAGCTATATTTAGATGAGTCTATGAATAAGCGCCACGGGGAGAATGTTCAATATCAAGTTCCTGCATTAAACTGTCTATATCATTACACGCGCACAACGAATATACTGTGGAATTCAGAAAACATAGCATTTCTTTTTCTGAAATTGGTAATTTTTGTTTCTTTGGCCAATAGGTTCCATTCCTTAAGACAGGAATTCAGAAGTTCTGACTGTTGCTTGGATAACCCCAAATCACGTACTCAACCATTTAATTCAGTTTGAACAATGAAATGTGGCTCGCCGGAGCTAGGACCTGTGTTAAAAGTGGGATCGGTGCACTGTTCTTCTGAGCTGCCTGATGATGCGTTATTTCCATTATCTCCCAAATCAATAGCTTGCCAATTTAAAGGCGCAATCGGCACTGGCAAATTTGCATTATGAGGAACAGGTCGTTTGGCAGATTGCAAATTTGGATATTCTATATTATGCTTTCCCTTTTTGGAATAACCTTCAGTCTTTGTCAGGCAAAAATAACAATCGTCAGGCTGATTGGTGGGTTCTCGCCATACCATTGTAACTGCAAAAGGCATACTTTTTCTCTTTCCCTTCATCCATTGCACCAATGATACACTACAACTAAGTCAGCACCACCGGTTATCTTGATCCACAATTAACACACCAAAATATTTAAAGTAGGCTTTTTTTACATTTTCGGAAAATGGCCTGGCTTGTGATTTCACCAGAAATTCTCCACAAATATAACAAAATTTGTCAGGAAAAATTTTGCAACTTCGGCGCGTTTGACTCGACATTCTCGTCTTCACATACACCTGCTTATCGATACACAGAGAACCACTCAATTCGAAACTCAACAGAAGAGTGATGTTTAACATTTAATTTATATCTAATGTTGTAAACAACCCAGTCTAGGTAATTTTTCCGACGTAAAATGGACCCATTTTAGCCGCCCCACAATAAAATTGTTTACCTGCCAATATAAAAGGTTCTAATTAGGCTATTAAAAATGATACGTATTAGGGCTTTCCAAATATTTTTTTTATTATTTTATTCATAAATTTTTAATACATGAATTACAATATATTTTTTGAATTGCAGCTAATTTGTCTAATACAAGACCAATATTAATATAAAATTAAAGGTAAAAAAAGTGATAAAAGAGTAATGAGAAACTAATCAGATACGAAGGAAATTATGATGTCTCATATTTTTTAGAAATGACAAATAAGATTACTTTACTCTTGCTAGTTCCGTCTATTGACAACCTTTATACATTACCCCAGAAAGTTTAAAATTCAA
Organism: Kuschelorhynchus macadamiae; assembly: GCA_030620095.1. Taxonomy (NCBI): domain Eukaryota; kingdom Metazoa; phylum Arthropoda; class Insecta; order Coleoptera; family Curculionidae; genus Kuschelorhynchus; species Kuschelorhynchus macadamiae. The sequence continues at coordinate 23,913 of JAUTXW010003902.1, forward strand.
GACTTTGGTTTGCTCAGATTCATTATTATCAAAGCAATACAACTTAACCCAATAAAAAGTAGATTTGCATGTCATTATAGTAATTTCCTACACAATACAATCTGTCTTGCCGCTTACTGATTCTAATACGTCTTTCATTGAGTTAATAGTAAGAAATAGTACCTGTTGCTTTGACCAGGAAGTAATTATTCATTCATTTTTTGTTGTAAACGATTTAGTACCGTTCATAACATGAGTTTTACCTTTAGACCTTTCTGCAACATCAAATGCATTCGCACGACCCAATTAAGCAAAGTAATAACCGGTTTAAGACTGCATCTTCTATTAACACTCTGACATACCTAGATCTAAAATTGATTAATAATAGCAATTTCGATATTTACGAACTCCTAAGTTACTTAGTTTATTAGTAGAAGACTTATTAGCAAAACAATTTGTTTAATTTTAGAATATTTATTTACTTGTGGCTATTCCGCGAAAAAAATCGGTAAATTGGCTTTTACGTGGAAAGAACCCCGCTTATGGAAAATGGCTTTAGGCTAATTTTTTTGAAAATTTGATATATTAGAGAACTCAACGTTCTGATCAAATGTCTTCATGGCCGCAACGCAATCTAACGGATACTTTCAGAAATACAGGGTGTTAAAGTTATTAATTTGCCAATTTTTTATTTTTTTATACTTTTATGCTTTTTCTAGTAAAAGGTTTTAGCAATTTTAAGAATGACTATAGTCATCAATTTTTTCTAGCTATACTATAAATTGCTCCTCTAGTTGTATACATACCCAGGTATACGTTGTTTTATAGACTCTTTTAAACTATTTTGAAGAACCTCTTAAAAGCCGTTTAAAAAAAAATGTTCATAGTCATTTTACATATTTTGTAAAGGATCGGTGGGATTTTAATATAGTTTTATTGAATTGTGGTATTTGGTATATCATACGATAAAAAAGTATTTTTTTTTATTTAATAATAAAAGTTGATGGATCATTAATTATAGATATTAATAATTCTCCATTTCTATTCATTAGAAGATGATATCTTCTAATGAATAGAAATGGAATAAAGTAATAATGACTGCGAGACAATCATTTAAATATAAGTTGTTTACTATTAAAAAAAGTTATATACACAGGGTGTTTCACACACTCTGTCTACATTTTTTTTGTAATAAAACAGTAGGGAAATTTTATGTAATCTCCGAAACATTTCTGACTCATTTCGTGCTACATTTCCAAAACCGTAATGCAAATGTTATTAATTGTTTTGTTTCACCTAAATATTAGTTATTATTGTTTGAATATTAAAAAAAGTGATTATCGGATCTACTTTACCTACTACCTTAACATTTGGCAACTTAAAGTTGTGCTTGGTTTCAAAAAGGGGGTATTTAATTGTTGATAGAGGTTACAGGGATGCCGTACCTTTGCTTACTAATCTTGGAATAGACCACAAAATACCTAGCTTACTTCCACGTGGGCAAAGACAACTTACTAGAGAGGAAGCAGATTTGCCAATCATTACTAAAACAAGATGGATGAAGCCTGCAATGGGCATTTAAAATCAATCAATTTTTGCTGGTTTGATCAACAGCTATCATTAATGCCTGAAGCTACTGTCAAGTTGGCTAGGGAACTTCACAATAGAACAATATTGTTGACAATGTTCAACAATGTCAACAGTGTTGTTGATATTTCAAATTTCGCTAATTTAATTTTAGGTTTCTTGAGAGACCTTACTGTAGAGCCTTACCAAATAAAACTGGCACCATCATATGTACAGGATTTAATTAACAGCCAACTCGAACGAAACGAATTTCAACCACCTGTTATTAGCAGTGAATTTCTTTTCAAAATAATGACTAACGCCGAATTTCTAGGTGTTATTGTACATGTGAATCTGGTGCCAGAACTTTAGGCAGCAGTTTTATTTGGTACACAGGGTACGCCAGACATGCAGAAGATATTAAATGTCCTTCCACAACCGTTCCAGAGATAATATTGGGTGTAGGGAACAGAAACAAAAATATTTAAACCTTCAGTTTAAAAAAAAAAATAGTATTTTGTTAGATAAGTTTTCTCGGTCATTTTGTATTTTTGCATTCAGTTCGAAGTGACGTAATTTAAAAAATAACAGGTTGTCTTAGAATAATTAAGTTTGTTTTAAAATGTTTATATTTAAATAATGCGGGTTGTTTTCTATTTGCTGTACTATATTTCTAAGTGACCTACTGAAATTGAGGCAAATTCTAATCGTCGACCAATCTCCTCTTCTTGAAAATATGCATGTCTAAATTTAGGTAATTTCTTTAAATTGTCCTAAAATATTTTATTTGTAGTGACGAAAATCTTTAAATGTAAATGAGTGTAATGTGTAACTCTTCATATTAGTGACGAAAGTATTTTGTTAAACTATTTACGTAACGATATTATTATAATAATATGTAATATTATTAAAATATTATATTGTTATATTATATTGTATTATTATGTAATAACTCATGTTTATTATATTCGCAATATATATTTTTTTTGTATAGATTTATCATAAAATAAATATAAGTAGGTATCAGTAGATTGATCTTGATAAATTAAGATGAAGAAATACTGTTTGTTTTGTAGGTAATTGTTGTTTCAATTAGTAATTACGTAAACTTTTGAATTGTACAGAATTTTCTTAATAGTTTGAAATGGGTATAAAATCAGCTGAAATGTTTTTACATAAAAGCAATAATATACTACGTGTATATATATATATATATATATATATATATATATATATATATATATATATAATATTTTTTCGGTCCAGACTATATGTTTACACCTTGTAAATATGATTTGTATCTAAAACGATTTTAATGTGAAAAGGTTTTTATATAGTTTAAACGAGTCTCTATAAAACCATGTATACCAGAAAGCATATACAATCACAGCCATTCATAATAAAGCTCCTTTAGCTTTGTATTGAGCAAAATGTTCTTTTTTTAATTTGCCTTTATGAAATGTCATAACATATTAAAATTATATTAAAATTCGACCATTTGTTCCAAAAATATATAAAATGACTACCAAATAAAAAAAAAGTATTTTATGGGTTATTCAAAATTGTCGTACAACCACGGTTTCTATGAACACTTTATAGAAGGGATTTCTGGTTAGCTTTGAAAGATGTCTATAGTTATCCTTAAAATTGCTAAAACCTTTTACTAGAAAAATCACAAAAATAGAGAAAACATTAAAAAGACGAAAAAAAATAAAAATTGTCAAATTAATAACTTTAACATTCTGTATTTCCAAAACTATCCATTTAATTCATTTTATTAATGTAAAGATCCTAGAACAACATGGTAATTATAATAATAGATTAGTTCTTGAAATGTGCTACTGTAGTATTTTTAATCAAATGTAGCATGTAAAAATTAATATCCTGTATATAATATTCTTAAATTTAGATTTCACTGTTTTACCCGTAAGAATTCATAAGTATGCCAGACTATCAATGTATATGTTTAGTTATATATTTTTTCCTTCATTGTTCAAAGCATCGGTCAACGCAAAGTATCGTTTTGTATTTATCTTGAATGGATGTTAATTGTTAAGATAGTTTTGTCCTGAATGTGCCAAATGTTGCTTTTATTGTTTTTGATTTTTAGTATGTACGACTAACTCTTACATTGTAAGTATATTTTAATGTGCAGTATAACTGTATGTTTTCACTTTTCTTCTTAGACATGTAGCATATGAAATACACTGATTTGAAAAGTTATGCCCCAAGCTTGTAATTTTTTTAAATAAAACACTATTTATTTATTCATTAATTGCTTGAAGTATTGTCAGGCCCTAGAAGGTAGATAATTTGAACACCTAATTGAATAATGTATTTGTTTTTATGCTATTAAATGTTAAAATAAACTATCCACTCAAGACCATAAGTGTTTTATATCTTTGAAACCATTTTTTTTGGAGTTTACGGAATTGAAATAATTATGGGGGTTTTAATTTAAACGTGGATGACCTCTTATCTACTACATGAATGAACCTGTTTAATAAAATACTCTTTAAAAATGCGCAATTGAAAATCTTGTATGTTCGTATCCGAATAATGATTTTGTTCCATGTATTATGTACACAGTATTTTATACATACTACATATCAGAGTTTGTTAGCTGGATTGCATGTAAGTTTTTGTATTTATGAATTAATAATGCGCATTAATCAGAAATCCATTAAAGCGTTTTTACATATCAAATCTTTCATTCGATAAATTTTATCAAAGCGTTTTATATTCAACTCTTTATGATCCAAATCGTTTTCAAATCCATTAGATTTCGAAGGATGGAATCGATGAAATCACCCATTTTTAGGTTAGGTAAACGTCTAAGAACAACTTGTCAATTACAAGTAAAAAATTTTGAAAAATTTAATTTACAATATATTAGTCTTCTTTAAATGTGAAGTGAGGATACGTTATCAACTCAATTTAAATCTTTTTCAGACATCTCACAGGTTATAGTAACGACGGTACACCTATCAATACCTATAATTCATTCAATTTTTTTCTTTTAAATAAATTTAAAAACTTGCACACCAAACATATCTTCCACAACTGTCTTAATTTTTGTATAGGCAAATCCAATAAATAATGAATATTAAATTTAAGTACTATTACATACAATAATTAATGTTAACTGAGCGGTATGTACTTCTAAGGTTTAAAACAATACAATACAAAAACACCTTCTGCTGAGTAAATATTCCGTTAGTATTCTTTAAATCAACAGAATAGTTATACCAATACTAACGATTAATGCCAAAATTACAAAATCTTTTATAGTTGACGTTTTCTTCTAATATTAATTTACTACTGAGTTATAGCGTTATTAAACAAGTAATGTTTTATGCTTAAGATCCTCTAATTAACCTGACAAGAAATTGAAGTCTTTAAATCATATTTTCACTTTACTATAAAGCTACTTTGAAATGTTTGTATCTAAAGATATTGTTGAATTTTCTCTTGGTTCAAAGCATATAATTATTAATTTAATAATTAACGGTTATGTAGAAATAATTCATTATTTTATTATCATATCTTTTGAGAACCGCCCAAAGAGTGAGGACAAGAAAACTAGTAGGTAATAGTTGTAAATAGTATTATAAATGAGCAATTTCCCATGTTCTGTTGACAATAAATGCTTGCAATTTGAAACATGTAAACATTACATGGTTGCAGTTCGATATATTACTATATCGCTAATAATTGTCGTTGTCTAGTGGTAAAAGTGAAGCCATGTATAGTTCAGGGGAATAAGTAAATACTTCCTATGAGTTAATACTTTTAAAATGCGTTCTTTGCCAATTATCATAAAATCACCCATTGGAGGTTATAATATCTTGGATCTCATGGAAGATTATTTATTTGCAATATTAAATATTTATTCTTTTTATCTATGAGCAGACCACGAGGTATAGATAGTTGCCTTAAGTAAAAGAGAGCAAGTTTGATAATACATGATTTAAAACCATGCAAATTAGGGGAAGAGGGATATGATTTTGCAGGTACCAGATTTCATGATCGGGTTAATAAAGGAACGAACAAAGTGGGGGATCCCTGATTTTTCCAATTGTGAAGAGACGAACGCAGGTCGATGCTCGCATCTTTCTGGCAGGAATGACTAAGGTATCCAGAATTAAATCTATGGTAGTACTTCTAAAACAAAGATCGCCCACAATTCGGCGATATTTTAGTGAGGCAAAATTCCTTGCTCGTTCGTCATTCTTTGATAGTTTTTATGGTTGTTCAAATAAGAATAGATGAACTTTTTAATAATAAATATAGTTTCGTATATTTATATGAATCCCGGAAATATACTTGCGAAAACCACTGTTGCTTGGGAAATCCAGCTGGCCAAGAAACTGAGGATATTCTTTAAGCATTAATAATGAAACTATTGAAATCAGGAATGAGAACGAATATGAGACATTTGTTTTATATCAAAGCCAAGGCCACGATTTTGAGACCAAGACCAAGATCAAGACCAAGACCAAGACTAAGACTGAGCTAAGTCTTGTCTTGGTCTTGACTCACAAGACCAATACCAATACCAATACCGCGTTTATTTTTCAAGAGCAAGACCAAGACATTTTTCTTAATGGATGAAGAACTCAAGATTACATAGCTTAGCAACTTAATATGAATAAGTATATACGTTAAGTCATTTTCAGGAAATTCAAAGATGTCATTCTGTCGAAGGCCTTGAAACCATAATTTGTTCTGTGCGGCTGAACAGCAAAAAGTGTCCTCGTCGACTATGTCTTCCAGGGATTCTAAAATTAAGTTGAGATAGAAGGCCATTGCAGTCAATATGGCTATTGGCTAATTTGGACAAAAAAATAAGATAGATTCTGTTTCTTCTATTCTCCAAACTTGGGTATCCACCAAGCATTAATCGAACATAATGAGGCATATTAGAGTACTGAAAGTGACGGTTAAATAGCATTTCTGTTCTATTTATCTGGCATTGGTATATGGGTGCCCAAATAATTGATCCATACTTCAGTACGCTTCGAACCAGTAAAGTGTATAAGCACTCTATTGCTTTAGTATCGATAATGTGCTTACAGTTTCTTTTAATAAAACCCAACATTAGAAAACCTTTAAGAACTAATTTATCTATATGTTCATTGAAACTTACTACTCTATCGAAAATTATACCCAAATCATTAAAACTTAACACAGAATCTAAAATTTGATTACATATTTGGTAGCTATCTACCACAGGGGTTTGTATTCTTTAAAACCTCATCACCTTGCATTTCTTTATATTAAAGTTTAAGAAGTTTACAAAACTGGAAAACACTCACAACATCATAACAAATAGTAAAAACAAAATGGGCCCTAAGTGAGATCCTTGAGGTACTCTAGATGTCACTAGAAAGTTTCCAGACACCACAAAGTTTTACACATTGACTGCGTGAAGTCAGATATGAAGCTATCCACGCCAAATAAGATCCAGAGACTCGGAGACATTCAAGTTTATATCATAATAATTTATAACAAACGCCGTCGAAAGCCTGGGCCAAATCAGTTTATATGGTGTCCACTTGGCTTCCTTCTTCCATATAACATACCAGGTAGTCTTGGCAGATTGCAAGATTTGTCACTGTAGACCGGTTCTGAAAGAATTTAAAAATTTTACCTATGATGCATAGAAGTGAGATGCCTCTGTAATTCTCAATCTGATTTCGATCAAGATTTATAAATGGGAAATAATGTAGACTGTTTTCATCTTATTGGAAAGGTACATTCATTAAATAATCTTTGAAATATTGCCTGAAGGGGATGAGATGATTCCACACATCTTCCGATGAAAGTAGGGGATAGCCCATCAGGCCGCCCAGCGCTCTTTGTACAATCCAACGATTTAATCTTGTTTTCAATTTCAGATAGTGTGAGAGTAGAATATAATAGAGGCGAGATGTACTACTTCCATAATACCCAATGTATTGGGAATGTCCACATCTCCATAATCAGAATAGCACGATCTAAAATGACTAGCAAATACGTTGGCTATGTCTTGCGGGCTGTTGAAATAGGACAGTTTACGAATTACCCGTATCAGGATGTCCAAGGATTCAAGGATTAACATATCACATTTCTATGAAATATCGAGCCAGTTATTTTAATTTGTCATTCTATAGGAAGGATGGAGCCTTCGTAATTAAGTTCCCACCAAAAAGTGGCCAGATTAGTCTTAACTACAGGGCACAGGAGAGAAAGACTTCAGTTAGACCGAGATCATACACACTGGATGGAAGCTGAATGGGCTAGAATTTTATTTTTCGATGAGCCCTCAAATGATCAATATATAAGAGATATCAGACGTGAAAGAGATTGCTTCAAAGGAATATATTTTCCAAATTGAGGATTAAGTCCATACTTAATTCTGTGATCTTCGAAAGAATGGACGGACTTGATGATATTCTGGGTTACTTTTGGGACCTTACACAATGTCCATTTAATTTTCTGTTTATGTAGGAAAATGCGCGCCCTCATTCTCTCGCAGATTTTTGGGATTATTTGAAAGAGGTGGGAAATGATACTACCAGAACAACATAAAATGTAACGGCCGGTAGAGCGACGCACATTTTTAGGACTATTGTCGGAATATCATTGAGGCGAGAGGACCTTTTGGTATTTCAAAGTACGTCAAAAATTTTTAACCACTGAAGATAATTTTGGGCATATGGCCAGGTTGGTAGAGATGGGAGAGAGAAATGGGATATGGATTGAAGTGGAATTTGCGGAGAATCATTTGGAAAAAAGTTCAGCTTTTGCTTTAAATGTGGAGATCATTTACCAAAAGCTAACGGTGACGAGAAGCATTGTCAGAAGTTTTAATTAACGGTTTGGAGGATTTCGAAAACCAAGGTTTATTGTTAGGAGGTTTAGAAGCTTTCATAGAATGTGGTATAAGAAGCTTTCACGGCTTTGGCCAATTAAGAAATTATGGTTCTTGGGATAGACCGTGTCAAATTAGAATTATTCTCCGACGTTTCTTCTTCGATTACACCAGGCATCTTCAGGGATTTTACTCCACGAGATCTGAACACTGAATGAGCTCGGAAAGATTCAGGCCCGTATCTCCATTAAATTTTTTTGTATGTTTAAAGATTTCAATAAATTCCCTTATTTTTTGTTTATAAAATCTTGAAATCGATGCTAAAACCTTGGTTTCCTTTATATTCATCAAACCAGATTTAAGGAACATGATCAATGTATTAAAAAAAAAGAAATTGTTCAATTTGCTGTAGCTGAACACCAGCATATCACTGACCATATTATAAATGTAAAGGAAACCAAGGTTATAGCATCCTTCCAGGTTCCGGGGTTTTATAAACGAAAAATAAGGGAATCTATTGAAATTTTTAAACATAGAAAAAAATTTAATAGAGATACTGGTTACGGTCAACATCACACGGGGAATTATTTTTTGAGATAAAAAAAAAGTGTAAATATGAAATTGTTGAAGATCTTGACAAAAACAAAAGAGTGGTGGCGATAAGATAAAAGACAAAAAGAATTTCTAAACCACCAGCTCTCTAGTTAACTGACAGTATTAAAGAAATTATTAAAATCAGAGAGAATGCATATCAGAGATATAAAAAAAACAAAGTTCCAGACTCACTTTGATTACTATAAAGAACATAGAACGAAAGCTTTCACGGTTGTGGTCAATAAAGAAAACATGGTTTTTGGGATTAGACCGTGTCAAAATGGAACCACTTTCCGACGTTTCGCTTTCGTACGGAAAAAAATTCCAAGGAAACTTGGAATACCTTAAGATCTTTGCAGGTTTTAAATAAGAACCAAAATTCGATACTTCCAGCTAACCTACAGGATCTAGATAAAATAAATCAGTTCTTTTCTACCATCCCAACAGTCAATAAATCTATCAACCAATTAAATATTTTAAATAAATGCAGAGGGGTATTCCTGCAAAATGTAACATTTAATTTTACTGTCTTCATCACTTCTGAAGTAAATGAAGAACTAAATTCGATCAAAAGCACCGTCTTGGCTCTGATTCAGTTTCCCTTACCATGTTAAGACTTGTTTTTCCTCGCCTAAAAGAACATATCATGTTTATTATTAATAGGGTGTTATCTTCAGGGTTGTTTCCATGTGCATGGAAAGAAGCCAATGTTATACCTCTGCCAAAAGTGCAGAGTCCTGAAAATCTTTCCCAACTACGACCTATAAGCGTTCTTCCTACTTTATCTAAAATTGTTGAAAGAATTATTTATAATTATGTTTTTCGTAATAATCTAATATCTGAAACTCAATCCGGTTTCCATCCTCAACACAGCACTGCTCAATATAACCGATAACCTCATTCGGCACCATGATAGTAATAAAGTCTCTTGTTTAATATTTTTGAATTACAGTAAGGCATTCGATATATTAGATCATCATACGCTTCTAGTAAACTAGCTTTTTCCCGGTTCTCACCGAATTCGGTTTCCTTACTACGATCCTACTTAATCCCTACTATTATTTTCTATCTATACTTCTGACTTTATTAGGGTGCTTAAGACTTGCAAAGTCCACCAATATGCTGATGACACCCAACTCTACATGGAAATACCAAACTCAACAGCGACAGACCGAATCAATACAGATCTAAACACCTTTATTGATATATCTTTTGTCCATAATCTTATTTTAAATGCCTCTAAGTCATCCGTTATATTATTTGGACCTAAGAAGGCGCGAACAGCTGCCGCGAATGAACTTAATATCCATATAAATGAAGAGAAAATTGCTTATGCAACCGAGTGCAAGAATCTTGGTGTCTGGTTTGACAATAACTTCAAAACACGTAAGCCAACTTTGTAGTTCATGTTATAATACACTGAAACAGCTTTACAGTAATCGCGAAATTTTATTATGTAAACGTTCGTGTTTTCCTATTCCAAAAGCAAGTCGGTAACAAGAGTTTTGGATTTTTTGAAGTCGGTTCCTGTCAAAGGTTGCTAAGCAGGACCATAAACAGAGTCACAATAAGAAAGCTTGGACATTATTAAATACTAATATTAAGAAATAGAGCTCGTTTGTTTCATGGCAACGATACGATATTCAGTAAAAGCCAATCTGTAATTACATAAAATGGTGTCATATTTCTGGAACGGCTAACGTGAATGCCATTATGTCATATATTTTTGAAATCGACAAGAAAATATTTTTTAAAATACCTAATAATATACAAGGCGTGCCATTAAAAAAAAACATAAGCTGTGTAGTTGTTGCAGTTTTTCAATACTTTTTTGTTTCACACCAAGATCTACAACTTTTATATTTACAATTTTTTGTATCTGAAAAGATAAAGGCTGAAAATGCCTGTACATACATAACAAAATATATATAGTCGAACTGAAAGCAACTTCCTTTTTTGAAGTCGGTAAAAATATTTTGAAATATATAATTAAAAATGTATATTTATTATGAAATAAGGGGCTTTATACCTTTTTGTCTTGTTATAAAGTTGATCAGTAATTTCAAACTTAAAGTATATTATTATTTCAGCGATGGCAGAACTTCATTAAAATGTTACATTGCCGTCTCTCATTTGCTAGAAGTGCTATGTTAATATTTTTTGGAAGTCAATTACCTTGATTTTGGTTAATTTATGTGACGCAAAGATGTTCTTTATATCAGAGAAGTCAACACTAATTAAACAGTCTGTATCATTTTTAGGATCAGCAATTAATTTCACAAATGTATGATTAATGCAACAACTTAGCAGTATTATTTGAATAATATGCCTCACCAGAATTTACGAATATCATTATATAATTTCGAATTAATTTAAAAGTAAGTCAATTAGTCAAAAATGTAGAAGGAAGATGGAAAAGTGAGTTTGTCGGTTAGGAAACAGAAACCAGAGACAATAGTAAATTTTAAAAACAACTAAATGTAACAAAAAAAACCTCTGTTTTGTAAATTAAAATGCAGTCCTTTACACCAAAAAAAAACGGTAAAACTTTCCTCGTTATGATTATTTCCTTTTATTAGGAATAGTGAAGTGTGATCCATTTGCGTTCACTACGTAGTTACTTAGTCACATTTATATGCTATGTGTTTGTAGATGCCAAAACACATGTTTTATCAAATCCTTCTGTCCGTCTGTCGGTCTGTCTGTCTGTTTGTCAGTTCACGGCATACCTTAAAGACTACTTTCCCGATTGACATATGTGGATGACCTGGTAACATTTTGGTAAAAATCTAATGTGGCAGAACAAAATGGCGGCCTAGCGAAATGTTAAACAAAGTGTTACTAAAAACTACTTCCAATTTATCTTAAATTTTGCACAAAAATTAACTGTTATCGTAAGAATCAGCTGGTAAAATTTTGTTACGAATCCAAGACGGCGGAACAAAATGGCGGCTTACAAAATATTTAAAAATTCAGCCTGAAAAACTACTTAATGGACTGATTTCAAAATGTTTGTAATAAATAATTGTCCTAAACAGATGAAATAGTAAAACTGTGAAACTAATTCAAGATGGCAGAATAACATATTTGAAATCGTGAAAAAATCACCCTCTTAGGTTTCACTCTTAGACAAGGAAAGAGAGGGGACGGATAACGCCAGCTGTTTTACTGAAGGCCAACTCGCACCACGCATGTTTGCTCAGTGGCGTATCACATGATTGATATTAGAAATAAATGTACATTTTTTGTGATGTAACTTATTTAGCGTTTTGGTTCACCGACGCATATATGAAAAGAGGTGATAAGTAAGAGGACTTTAGACGAAAATGCAATTTATTTTCTATCAAAATGAAAACCATGTGCAAAATTAAAATCTGCTTAAACTTTTACCGAGCGCCTGTTAGCTTTAAATTTTTGTAATGTAAATTATCTTGGAAAAATTAGTATTTCGCTATTCTGCTTTTTATGTATTTATGGACCTTCTTAATACTGAAATAAAACTAGGTATATAATTTAATTACGTTATATTTTATTTCATATAGCTGAAATATTTTACAGGGTTTCTACATACTAAATACAATTACAAAAAACTTAAAACTAAAAAAATTATATACATTATTATAAATACTAAAGCTAAACCAATACAATAAATGTTATTGTCCCTTAAACAAAATTAGCTTGGTATATTGACTTCTGATGGGATCTACTACTTCAGATTGCCTTTTACTTATAAAATGCAAACGAATATTTAAATACTGTAAAATGATAGATTCCATCAAAAAATATAAGTGGTTTGTAGTACCTTCTGATGCATGTTCTTTTAAATAATTAAAATATTTTGATTGTATGCAGCTAAACATAATTTTGCTTTATTAAGATACTTAAAAAATTCTTCTTTTTGATATCGTGCTCATAAATTCGCAAAAAATGTTCGCTTAATTTACAAATTTCTATTACGTCTTTAGAGGGATATGTTAATCCACCTCGATTTTTTTGGGAAATTAAGGAGCTTAAATAATTTTCTTTTTCCCCAATTAAAGATTGTATGCACATTTCACATTTACATAATGATTGTAACCCACGTGATACAAAACCAGCTATATAAATTATAATTTCTTTTGAACATTTACTAATTATATGGGTATTCATTATATATTCATGATCTTCCCAAATGCTTTGCAACATTGGATACTTTTCAGATACCTCTGGGAGAAAATCAGGTGGTGCAATATTGAGTTCTGGTTTTTCAAACCTGCTTGATCCCACTAGTATAGGTATGTCATCTAAGGGAATACAATTCTCCATTCCCCCTTCACGAATTTCTGCTCGGACTAAAAGTCGTTTGTAAGCAGCCGTAAATTGTCTACAGGTAGGATTATTATTCCAACCACCCCTTGATCTTATGGATGACAAAAATAGTTCAAGATGGTCTTGACTAATTTTATAACATGGAAGGTAAACAAGATAATTTTTTGAAATTGCTTCATCATACATCAGCAAGGCACTTTTTAAAGATATTATAAGAAATTATAGAAAAATAATAAAATTATAGAAAGCCCGTTTTCCTTTTGGAATGTATTAGTAATTGATTGTTTGTAAATTTTAATGTTGAAATATAATCAATTGCTTCAGAAATAAACTTCCTAGTTTGGAATATATTTTTGTTGAAAATGGGTTTTTTATATCTTGGTGCAGCAAGGGTTTAATAAAATTGACTGTAGCCTTACAACCACGAAATTCTAAGGCCTAAAGTTTCCTCACAAAAAGTTAGAGCATCTGCTACTGATTCGCTTAATAATTGGACAGCTAATCTAACTTTCATTTTTTGCTTAAAAAACTTGATGTGGGCTTTTCTAAGTTTGTTCCCTAAATGAAGTCCTTCAGATTGTTGTAAATTTTCTAATTTTTCTATGTACTCCCACTTAATTAAATTCCCCTGACCATCTACTAATTGTTTGCTCTCTCCGAATGTATTTCTAACTAGTTTAAGCATATGACATGGATCATAAAAAACAAAAATATTGCTGTTACGAATTGTAAAATATGTTTTCATATTTTGCAGTTCTGTGACACAGCCTAAAAGATTTGCCATTGCGACATTCGAAGGAGCACCGTCAAAAGTTAATGATAATACATGGGCACCAGTTTCTTTAATTAATTCTATGCATTGAGACACAAGGGAACTTTTTTGCATGCCAGTTAACCCGTCTACAAAAAAATACCCTACTGGTATTTTCCATGTACCATTTATGCAAACAGCCATTAAAACAAAAGCTTCTTTTGCTACTGCATTTTGATCATCGTCCAAGTCTACCCCATAGTAAACATATCCATGAAACTTTCTCCCATCCCATTCCACTTGTTTTCGAATTGAAATTTCGTCAATAACAAGTGCAATGAGAGTAGATCTATCAGATATTTGGACATATTTTCTTAAAGTGTCAAAACACTCTTTGGTAAAACCTGGTTCCGCGTTTATATTTTTAAACCACTTTCCTATGGTACTCCTATGGGGTAAACAAGTATCAAAAACTTTTCGAATGTAATCATAAGCTTTAGGTGAAAAAAAACTGACCGTTATTGCAAACTTTCTTAATTCTGGAGAATATTTAGCATTTTTTTTTCAATTTACGTTCTTGCAGTTCTTTGGTTATTCCAGACATGTTGGAAAGTAATAGAGAATTTTCTGAGCTTATCAAATTTTTACTAGCTAAATGTTTTATGATTTGCTTCAATGACAAAACCTTCTTTTTATACCTTCGTTCTTTCTGCGACAAGATTTTTATCTTCTTTGTTTTTTGCTGACTTTTTACCCTTTCCCTAAATAGCTGTTGACGTAGTTTTTTTTTCCTAGGAGTCTCTGGATGGATATCTTCCAGGGTACTACTTGATGTAGAAGCTACTGCTGATGTGGAGGCAGTATTCTGAATATTTTGTTCATGAGATCTCTTTGTTGTCTGCAACAATTTGATTTGTTAAATTTTTAGTACTGTACAGTCAAATAATATGCAGTACACCAATTAGTAACATTTTTTCCAACCAAAATATATAAAATGGTAATCAAGTCTCATTAATATTTCTTTAAAAAATGTGTGTTATATAAATGTTATAGTAGTTTTTTGTGCCACTTTAACTCAACATTTGGTTTATAATAGGTTTATATCTTGAACATCTATAAATAGTTATGATTTGTAATTATCATACTTTATATATCAATTTAGTCATAAATAACTAGATGTTTTAGAAATTGTTGTTTAAAGTGATATATATTGTTTTATCAATCAAATATACTCCAATTTCCATATCAGAGAGGTATTACTGTGTAACTGTTTAAACATGAACAATTATTAAATTTTGCCTACCATTAAAGAGAAATTAACTATAGTAATAGTAAATAACAATAAATATTATATTAAATACCTTATAAATTATATAATAAAGTAAAAAAAATATAGCAATTACTTCTACTAATCAAACAATGTTATTTGGATAGTTACAAAAACTATACTTTACCTTTTTTGGTTGCATATATTTGGGCAGTTCTGGAAATATTGTCGGTACGGCTTCATCCAAAAGACAATTTCTTTCGCCAATGCGATAAAAGAATTTTTTTTCAAAATGCTTGGAACAAAGTCTGTGATTCTTTGTTGGAGACCAGTCTGCAAGTTTCAGATTCTGAACCCAAAGTTCTCGCCTTACCAGATTTGTAGGAAATCTTAAAAAAAAACTTATGTGAAACTTCAAAAGAATATGTTTTATTATCAAAATAAACCAATTTTCCTATTGCAGAACTAATAGTAATTAGATAAAATAATATTAAACAAAGTTAATAATAACAATATTAACATTATGGTTCAAAAATATAGTAATAAACAATTTTTCATAAGCGTAATTATTAAAATATATATGAACGCCACCATTGCTCAAATGACATTTACTCGAGGAGATTAACCCAATTATGAATACTTAATTAGGTAATCATGAATGAAAATAGTCATGTTTATGTCCCACACTGCGCAGTATCGTGAAATCAGTCAGCTGTTAGATCATATTAAAATATTATACCAAATAACTACTTAGAACATGAGATAAATGGTTTTTTAAATGCAATTGAGAAATTACTTTATTATTTCTCACCTGTGAAACGTAACTTCAGGTTACTTTCTGTCACTCCGACTTTTACAGTTGTAAGCACAACAAACCACCATTTTTCTAACACAAAAATTATAGTTTTTAACACACTTTCCGCTGAATAATCCACAAAAGAAACTGTGGTGACACCTCGATTGTCTGGCACCATAAAATGGCGTCCTAATGAATTTCTGCTTCAATTTGCGCCAGCGCCGAAAACGGGTGTTACGCGTCCTCTCTCTTTCCTTGTCTAAGGTTTCACTTATCTTCACGTTTAAAGGCCGTTTTACATGCTGGAATTCTGGCTTGCAAGTTGCAATAGTCTTGAACAAAAGCATGCGCAGTGGCAAGACATTTGTGCCTTTTGTCAAACCGCGCATGCCTTTGTTCAAGACTATTGCATTGCAAAGAAAAATTGCAGCATGTAAAACGGCCTTTAGCGTCTCTAGATGCCAAAAAATATGTTTCATCAATTCTATCATTCCGTCAGTCGGTTTGTCGGTCAGTGTACGGCATAGCTTAAAAACTACTTATTAGATTAACTTTAAAGATATGATATATATATATATATATATATATATATATATATATATATATATATATAGGGTGTGCCATTAAAAAAACATAAGTTGTTTACCAAAACATTACTTGGTAATATTTTGGTAAAAAGCCAGTATGCCGGAAAAAGACGGAGACCTAGTGCAACGTTAAAAAAAATATTATTGAAAAAACTAATTATCCAATTGCGTGAATTAGTACATGAAGTCTAGCATGTGAGATAATAGAATCGGCTGGCCGAGCCACCGTCTTTTAGGATGTTTGCAAAATAATTTTAGAAAAATAGTTACTTTTTTAAAAAGAGAATTTTCTCTGTATATTTTCTGGTACAGCCTGGCCGATCCTGCCTCCCCTGACGAGCCGTCAGCAAATGCATGACTCTTATTTAGGTGGGGAAATAACTGCTAAAGTTTTGTAATAATGGGTTGACACTGTCCTGAAAATCTTTTTTATTTTAATTTTTTTAAATTATAATTATAAATGTTTTGCTTTTAAAAAAGTAATATTGATCTTTTAAAATACCTAAACTGGAATAGGATTTAGAATATGTCAAAAATACGTACTATAAAAGTAGAGCTCCCTTTTAATATTTATCACGAAGTGGTGGTTGCCTTTTTTACTGACCCCATGACCTGCATTACAGGGCGCGGATTTAGAGTTTCCGCCGACGTACGTTTTCCAAATACCGAATCATGCATTTGCATTTCACCATACTTTTATAGAGAATGCGGTAGTACTGCCACGGTCGTTATTGTATTTACAACAACTTCTACCTATTGTTAGCAGCCCGTTTCTAGATGGAACACGGTCTTCCTCTGGTGGTCACCCATCCAAGTACAAGCCGCGCGCGGCGATGATTTACTCTGATTATCGTCCGAAATCGGACCAACGTGAGTCATCACCGCAATGCAAAGTATTTACTACTATTTATAACCACCGAACATTAACACAAGAGTCTGGGGAACAGATTTGTAAGAGCTCCGAGTTTACACGATTGGCATCAACAACGCATGTAACGCTCTTGTGTTGTTCGACCGTGTAGAGTACAGAGAATACTTATATTTTAGTGTTTTAGTTTTAAATCTGTTGTCAATTAGAACTTAGATCACAGAACACTGTTAAATACTAAATTAAATTAGATTTGCTTTTATAAACTAGTTTTGGCGGAAGTGAGTAACCATTCAGAGGGGCATATTATTATTATTATACCTAAAACGCTTTCAGTTTTCCGTTACAAGGTACAATTAACATTATTTCTAGGAGAAACAAGATCAAATGGTGGGAGGTTTGATCGCACATTAATTTATTCATTGTACAATAATTGAAGGCATAGTTTATACCATAGAGTTGAGTTAAAAAACCTAAACTATGTACGATCATCATGATTTGATTTAAAAAACAAAATATAGAAGGAATCCTTTTGTTACGTATTAAGGGGATGGCTCAAATTATAATTTAATTTTCTAACAACCTGTTTTATAATTTCTAAAATTTAGGGAAGTTGAACAAAAAAAAAACAACTGCGGAGCTTGTTGAGAAAATTATAGTCTACCTAGGGTGACAAGATATGTATTCTTTCGAAGAGTAAAGTTCTCTTTTTCAGATCCATGAACTCTGTATTGTAACTATTACTATATGTACGACAAATATACTCTATTTTGAGAAATATGGTCGTCTTTTCTAAGTTACTATAGACGTTAATGAAGTTCAGTTGCCGTTAACTTAATACAATTTACGTTTTTGCAGTTCTTTGGTTATTCCAAACATGTTGGAAAGTAATAGAGAATTTTCTGAGCTTATCAAATTTTTACTAGCTAAATGTTTTATGATTTGCTTCAATGACAAAACCTTCTTTTTATACCTTCGTACTTTCTGCGACAAGATTTTTATCTTCTTTGTTTTTTGCTGACTTTTTACCCTTTCCCTAAATAGCTGTTGACGTAGTTTTTTTTCCTAGGAGTCTCTGGATGGATATCTTCCAGGGTACTACTTGATGTAGAAGCTACTGCTGATGTGGAGGCAGTATTCTGAATATTTTGTTCACGAGATCTCTTTGTTGTCTGCAACAATTTGATTTGTTAAATTTTTAGTACTGTACAGTCAAATAATATGCAGTACACCAATTAGTAACATTTTTTCCAACCAAAATATATAAAATGGTAATCAAGTCTCATTAATATTTCTTTAAAAAATGTGTGTTATATAAATGTTATAGTAGTTTTTTGTGCCACTTTAACTCAACATTTGGTTTATAATAGGTTTATATCTTGAACATCTATAAATAGTTATGATTTGTAATTATCATACTTTATATATCACTTTAGGCATAAATAACTAGATGGTTTATATAGAGTTGAGTTAAAAAACCTAAACTATGTACGATCATCAGGATTTGATTTAAAAAACAAAATATAGAAGGAATCCTTTTGTTACGTATTAAGGGGGTGGCTCAAATTATAATTTAATTTTCTAACAACCTGTTTTATAATTTCTAAAATTTAGGGAAGTTGAACAAAAAAAAAACAACTGCGGAGCTTGTTGAGAAAATTATAGTTTACCTAGGGTGACAAGATATGTATTCTTTCGAAGAGTAAAGTTCTCTTTTTCAGATCCATGAACTCTGTATTGTAACTATTACTATATGTACGACAAATATACTCTATTTTGAGAAATATGGTCGTCTTTTCTAAGTTACTATAGACGTTAATGAAGTTCAGTTGCCGTTAACTTAATACAAAGGGTACGATTTTTTTAAATTTTCATTTGGTTCATACTTTGAGGTAGACAGAGTTAAATTCAATAAATTATATTTTTTTAATCAAAGAAAAGAAAAAAGCCATATTTTTGTAGCTTAAAATTTTTTTAGTGAGTATACAGGTTGTGTAAAAAATATTCGTTAAAATAAAAACTGACTCTGGAAGAAAAAGTTATAATTATTTATTTATAAAAGCTATTCCTAGAAGGGGTCATGCGGCAAACATTTACAGGACGTATACCTCGATATATACAGGAAATATCAAAAAGAAAAACATATTATCATGCGAAAATTGAAACAGTAAAAAAATTCAAAATAATTTATGGTTACAAATGTACAAGCTAGGAAAAATAAAAGCTAATATGTTCACCCCGAACTATCAACAATTTCTGGTTGCGGTCAGACATACTAGAGATAATAAATATATGTGGAATACTTTTTCATTTTCTCTGCACGTATTAGATCTGGGATGATTTGTGGTTGATTTTTAATTGTTTTAAATGTGCATTTTAGCCTACTCCTAACGTTTTCAATAATATTTTTACGCGGAGATCGTGCCTGAACCGCCTACCAATCGGGTTTATTCCATTATGTTCATAATATTCGTTAATTATGGCTGCTTGAAGAGGTTTTGCAACATCATCAATGAGTGTAAAAGTGGAGTATTTACCAGTTCCTTTCCTCCGTCGATCGCCGTTATTTTTTTATATTTATATTTACTTTTGCATGTGTTTCCTATTTTGGTTCACTTGTTTCTGAAGTTTTTAGAGTCCCTGTTAGACACAGTGACTATTCGTGTGTAGTATTTTGGAGTAATACGAATAAATGGATTATCCAAAACGCTCTTTTGATCAGTAAGTCAAAATAAAATAGCAAATTCGTACTTTGCAGGCACACATTTTGCCCTAATTCGGGGATGATACTGTATTTAGTTATTAATGAACGAAGTTAAAATCTGTGTATTTGCCTCACTCTTAACTTATCAAATTTTTATACAAAAATTCCAAACCATTTTTCCGATATCGCCTCGTAACACTTTAAAATCCTCACCCGTTATTATTGTTAAAATTATTTATAAATACACATTATTCTACTACTTTTAAATTTGTGTCCATTCATTTCGTGTTTTTATAATTTTTTTATTATACTACTTGTTAAAAGTATTAATAGATACATTTATTTAACTCTTTCTTTGCAAAAAGTAGTTAAAACGTCTATTTCCCTCGCATAGTGCATCACCATGGACACAACATATCAGCAAAATCTACCACTGGCGCCCTGACTACAAAAGTATGATCCACTTTTTTCGAAGCTCTCACAAATCTGTTCCCCAGACTCTTGTAATATTAACAAGACAAGAAGGAGCACTCGAAGCTCCTCCCCTTAATATGCCTATCCCACTCGTCCGTCGTACAATAGAGCATTGAAATATACCACCAAAACATTAATATATACTAATTGTCTTTATATTTGCCGGCGCGCAGCGTGAAACTAGTTTTTTATTTTTAAAAAATTAAAATAAGCATCGAACGAATTTACTTAGTATTTTGTGCTTGGTAAATGGCTGGAAAATTACGATTAACTCCGTTCTATCTTTATGGGAAACTTTAAATCGCAAAAATTATTAATTTCTTTTAACAAGAAACCTTAATCAGAAGTGCCTCTAATTTTTTTTGTCCTAAAGAAATTGTGGCGAAAATTTGAGAAATCCAACCCCAATACAATTTCAAGAAAGCATTCAAGAAATTTTTACCCAAAATATCTTAATGAGGTTGAAGGTGCAAAATGTATCCAAGATATTAATAACGTTTTGGTTAAAATAGCTCCTGATATGATCGAAGCATATAAAAATATCTGTGTACTAATAATGACAAAAAATAGTTTTTTAAAAGTGTTTGTATGCGACTATATAAATCTTTCAAGTACAGACGGCAATGCTATAGTGTTTACATTATCGGTTATGTATTAAAAAATCGGCAAATTTTCTTTAGCCGGAACTTCCCTCGTTATGAATCTTTTCTTTTTTTAGGAATAGTAAAGAGTGGCCCAATTTAGTTTAATATAATAGTCATTACTATTATTTAAACATTTTTATTGGGGTGTCATTTTTTCCACCATATTGGATTCTTACCAATATTTTACTAGTTTCTACTTATGCCACAATTGATTTTTGGGCATAATTAAAAATAAATTCAGCAAGTACTTTTTACATTGACAAACACCGGCATTTTGTAACATCATGTTGAATTCTGCCAGTTTATACCGAGGTTTATCCTGTAACGTTCCGTTTTTTGATTTTTCATGCACCAATCAGAAAACATGCTACAAATTAAAATTCGTGTATTTACAGAATAGCTCATCTCTATTAGAGAGGATTTTATTGATTCATAGATGGCGCTCCGAGTTTTCCTTTAAAATTCCAATTGTGTCTAAATCATAAGTAAATACTACAGATCGTAAATTTTCTTATTAAAAAAGTTTTAAAAAGTCTCTTTAATTTTGGGTGTAGCTAGTAATGTTCTTTCATATAAGTTTTGGTATAAATATAAATTACATAACTTTGGGTTGTTGTTCTTGATTATGTATACATCTCATTTAAGTGGAATATTGGAGAATTTCGTTTTTATAGTTTCAAAGTAAAAATACAGTCGGTAATACATAATTCTGGATGTCATTCCTGAACGGTTGAAAATTCAGCGGATAAGACAGCTGACTGAAGGGTTAGGTTACTTCCAATATACTTTTGTTACTGGGTAGACCTTTTATAGCCCATCATTCCATTTTTATGGAAATCTTTAATCATCCTTTGATGAAAATAGATGGAATGAAGTGAAATAACATCGTTCGGGTGGGTTTTTAGTAAAATTCCCATTTTCACTAGTACTTTTCTATTTTTGACAAATTCATGTTTCATAACCTCATCTTCATTTGTATTTGATTCTAAAGTCCTTTTTTTGCTCTCATTTTTAGGCAACCCAGTTTTATTAATTTGCAGTTTTATTAAACGCCAGTTTAATGTTTTATTGAACACCAGTTTTATTCGTTTTAAACTGCTTATGAACTAGATTATTAGATGTGGTGTTAGAAACATTTTGTTAGTTACTAGCCGCTTGTGGGCTAATTTTGATCTTGCTAGCCACTTGTTGAGCAAGGGCATTATTTAGTCAAGAAACACAAGTTTGGAGAACTACATGGAGTATTGGAAATTAATAATCAAACATTTTACCGGCTAGAGTTCAAGGACCTCAAAGAACAACCCCAGGAGGATATTACTAAAAGATAAGTTTTTACATAAATACATTTTTAAAAAGCTAAACGCACAATTGGCGTAATTTTTAGATATATTTTATTTAAAAGAGCAGCGCAACCCATAGTGTAAATAATTGTACAATTAAAAAAGGGTATATTACAATTATCTAACTTTTGATTAAAGTTTCCAGGTCAATCTCAATGCAATCGTATTATAATAAACATCTTTTTTAGAGTTTTATTAAATATTTCAGACTGTATCATATTTAGGGTTATTCATGGGACCTTAGTTGTCAGTTGAATCCAGTAAGTTTTTTTTTAATAATGAATGAACCATGAATGGGGCCCAAATTATAACATTTTAGTGATTTGGATTAACTGACAAGTAACTGCAAACAACACATAAAGGAAAAAGGATAAGAAAAAGAACCACCCCTATAAGTAACCACGACAAAGAGCAGCTGAGGCATACATCTTTTTTTAGGTCTAATTTTAATATCAACAATAAAAGATGTCATAATCCCTATGTCACATTTAATTTTTCTATAAAATTTAATGAAAATTGAATTTTAAAAAAATTATTGGTCGCCATTTTGTTCCACCATCTTGAATGCGTGCCACAACTTTACTAGTTTATTTGTATATCACATTTATTGCTTGCACAAAATTTGAAATTAATCTAATAAGTAGGTTCTTCAGGCCGATTTTTTAAATATTTTATTAGCCCACCATTTTGTTTTACTAACTCTTATTCATACCAAAATGTTACCAGTTTATTCCTAACACTTGATTTTTCTGCAAAATCTGAGGAATTTGGATAATTAGTTTTTTAGTAACAGTTTTTTTAACGTTTCATTAGTCTGCCATCTTGTTCCGGCAAATTGGATTTTTACCAAAATATTACCCCATATGACTCTTAATTTTTGCTTAAAATGGAAGTTAATCTGATGAGTAGCTTTTAAACTATGTCGCAAACTGACAGACCGACAGACAAATTGACAGACGGACCGAGGGAATTTATGAAACATCTTTTTTGGCATCTAGGGACGCTAAAACCTGAGAAGGTGGTTTTTTTTCACGATTATAAATATAGCTTTACTAGTTTATCTCTACACCACAATTAGTTTTTAAGGCTGAATTTTTAAATACTTTATTAAGCCGCATTTTGTTCCGCCATCTTGGAATAAAATGTTCAACAATTAATTTTCTTTTTTATTTAATTTTACAAACAGTACTTTTTATAATTATATTAAGATCCATTAATTAACCAACTTGACCAGGGGCGAGCAGTCGATGGAAGCAAGGGAAGCAGTGCTTCCCCAAAAAAAAATTACAAAACATCTTCTAAAATGTAATTTTTGAAATAGGAAACCATTAATTTAGTTTATATTAAAAATGCTAAAATATTATCTTAATTATCAAGACCATAACAAATGCGGCCTTGACTCCGACCCAGCCACAATAGAATATCGAACAGAGCCTATGCGGGCCGCTAGCTTCTCTGCAGC
The DNA here is from genome assembly GCA_030620095.1 of Kuschelorhynchus macadamiae. Classification (NCBI taxonomy): domain Eukaryota; kingdom Metazoa; phylum Arthropoda; class Insecta; order Coleoptera; family Curculionidae; genus Kuschelorhynchus; species Kuschelorhynchus macadamiae. The sequence continues at coordinate 48,109 of JAUTXW010003902.1, forward strand.
CAAGTCCTCTATGCCCCATTTCCTGTGAATCGAGCCAGAGGTTACTGAACTTTAAACCAGCTGTTTGCAATTTTTGCATTTCAGTCGCGTGCTCTAAATGGGGGCGGAAGCTATCGTTGGAGTAGGTGCTTTGTTTGAACCGCTATCCATATGTTGTGTGATACGTACGGCGTCGTGCATGGTGCGATATGGAAGACAATAATACGGACGTGGATATGCAAATACCGTCAACTTCGGCTGTCGGTAATAACGTTAAAAATGTTGGAGAATTTAGTAAGAAGAGTGTGTGTGAATGTGTGGTGTGTGTCTTAATAATAAAGGGATTTTCAACATTAAACTTCGCTGATAAGCTTCAAATAATTTCCAAAGGAAGGGCAAAACCGCCTATGAAAAATTTAACCACAAAAATGAAAAACTGTATTAGATATTTTTATCCGGAAAAACAATACGAACAATTTAAATGGCTAACAGGGTGTGAAAATATAAGTAAATTATTTTGTTGGCCATGTTTACTTTTTGAAAATGAAAAAGGTCTCTGGAATAAAACTGGTTTTTCCGATTTAAACAATTTCCATAAAGCTGTAAAAAGACACATTATTTCCAAAGCGCTTGTACAGGCCGTCATAAAAGAAAAAGTCTTCGGCAAAACCAGAATTGAACATGCCCTTAATAAACAGTTGGAAATTAGTCACCGCCAAAACAATGAACTAGTCGATAAAAATAGGCAAATATTAAGAAGACTTATCAATCTTGTTTGTTTTCTCGGACAGCACGAATTAGGATTTAGAAGTCATGACAAAACAAGGGTTTCTTCAAATAGAGGAAATTTTCAAGTTATTTTAGTTTAATGGCTAAATAAGATGATTGCTTAAAAAATCATTTAGAGCAGTCTAGCGTTTTTCGCGGAACGTCGAATCGAATCCAGAATGATTTAATTTCTGCTGTTGCAAGCATTATTCTAAAAAGAATTAAGCAGGAGATTGGCGAGGCGCAGTTCATTGCTATTGTTCTGGACGAAACAACTGATATCACTTATTTTAGCCGATCATTTATAGTAATACGCTATGTTAAAACAGACGGAAGTATTCAAGAGCTATTTTTAGGTTTTAATAATGTGTCCGAAAATCGTATAGCAGATGCATTATATACCGTAGTTTATAACGTTACTAAAGAAATTAATGGAGAGAAAAAATTAGTTGCTCAAAGCTATGATGGAGCTGCAGTGATGGCAGGACAATTAGTGGGCCTGCAAGCTAAAGATCGAGAAACTTTCCCAAATGCTGTGTTTGTCCATTGTTTTGTTCATAAATTAAATTTAGTTTTATCCCAGTCCATCAATCACATTAAAGAGTGTAAAGTATTTTTCGTTACTTTAAGTGGCATGGCTGCTTTTTTTCCAAGTCAACAAAACGTACACAAGCTTTGGACTCCATTGTCCACAAACGATTGCCCAAAGTAGCTCTTAATAGGTGGAACTATAATGGAAGATTTGTGTTAACAGTATCTCAAAATCGCGAATCACTGATTGAACTATTTGAGAATATAATAGAAAATAATGAAACGTGGGACTCAGAAGCAATAAATAGTTCGAGGGGGTTTTTGGACTGTTTTTAATATATTACAAACTAAAACAAATGATATTGTTTTTTGCCTAAAAAAAGTGGATGATTTTAAGTCCATGTTAAGCCAAAAAAGAGATAACTTTGACCTATTTTGGGAGAAAACGATGACGTTAAATGTAGGGTACAAGCCAAGCGTCTTCGAACAGAACATATATATATATATATATATATATATATATATATATATATATACAGATCTTTGTAAATTCTGACTGGCCATGCTTTTCGTTTATAAAAGTCTCATAAAACTGCTTCAACGTTGACGGTGTGATGTGATATTTTATATCACAAGTCATTACTAAGTTGGAAGATTAATAAGGTAGTTATTTACAATACTTCTAATAAATCATAATAAGTAAAAAGAAGGTATCGCAACCTCTTAGCCATTCCTGATTAATAAAGACATTGCATTAGTCTGTAGTTTTTTTGGCCAGATGTTTAAACTAGAATTTCAAACAGGTTGTGGTGTAGTGTAGTTAGAACTCTTGTATTTTGATCTATCGTCCACCACAGGTTCCAGTGTTAGGACTTTTCTTTAGTTACACCCTCTATAAATTATTTATTTGTTCACATTTGATACAGTTTACCAGTATTATCGAGGTTGTCGTTTGTCGCAGCCGCCGTTGATTTCGTTCTCCCAAACAAGGCGAAAGTGATGATTATGTCGAAAATACGATGTACTTCGTGGATTAAGCCCTATCTAGAACTTGTTTAAAACAACGATCATGTTTTTTGCAAGCCTTGTTCAAAAGTTGTTTCCTGCTCAAAGAAATTCCAAATAGAACAACACATTAAGACACTTTAGTCTAGTTCCATTCAGTCAACGTTGAAGCAGTTTTTTGAGACTTTTAAAAACGAAAAGCATGGCCAGTCAGAATTTACAAAGATCTGTATATATATATATATATATATATATATATATATATATATATATATCGTCGGGGAAACAACTGATACGCTTTACATAGGTAATTTGATGAAACTCACAGAAGAAGAACCTGGAAAAGCTTACCTCATAGCCGTAAAAGAACTAGAAAAAACAAACAACCTTACAGTTACCTGTTTTATTCAAGAAACATTAACACATTTCTTTTTGCCGAATTCGGTTCCTACATATAAAATTCTTGTCGTCTTGTTCGATGCTGCGACGTATATGATAAAAGCAAGACAGAATTTAAAAATATTTATGAAAATTTAATTCTTGTAACTTGCCTAGCTCACAGATTAAATAGGGTTGCGGAAATTAGAGTTTCCTTCTCGTTGGTCAATGATCTAATAGCAAAGGTGAAAAAAATATTCATAAAGGCCCCATTAAGAGTGCAGTTTTCAAGGCGAATTTGCCCGGAATATCATTACCATCTGAGCCTGGCGTGAACAGATGGGACACCTCGATTCATGCGGCGATATTTTATGCAGATAATTTTCAAAAATTGAAAGACTTAATTTCACAAATGTCTGATGAATTTTAAAGTGGAACAACAGTTAATATCTAAAGTCTGAGTCGATGGATATAATAGAAACATGTGTAGAAAATTGAAAACAAATTCGAGGTGAGGTGGGAAAAACAGTAGTGGCAAAATTAGAAAGTTTAATAGAAAGAAACACTGGTTTCAAGAATGTAAGGCAGGTCGTAAACATAATGTCAGGGAAAACTGTAAATAATTTGGTAATTAAACCTGCGTTATTTCCGAAATTAAAATTTCTCGCTATAACTTCAGTTGATGTAGAGAGATGTACAAATATGTCTTAGATGCCATAATTTTTTTTATTTATATACCTAATAACTAGTGCGTTTTACAATTTTTCAAATTAATATTAATATAAGTTTGATATAAAGTGATATGGAAAAATTGTATTTTTATTCAATACTAAATCCCTAATTTAGTGTAAATTTAATTCAAATTCAAAATTTAGTTTTTTATTACATTTATGTATTTTCTTGCATATATCCTGTATACATTTTAAAAAATATGTTTATATATATGGGCATATTTTAAGGTTTTGGGTTGCATATAATCCAGTCTTTACAATTAAAAAGTTATTTTTTGAAGTGTCTCAAACAGATACTGAAAAATAGTCGCCAGCACTTCATTTTTTCGTTAAAAGAATTACATTTAGATTAAAGATTTTTAGGTTTTTAGCAATGGTAGTAGAAGTTGGTATTCCTTTTTTTGACTTAGCTTCACTTGTTCTGCATCTAACAAATCAATTTTATCGCCCTTATTTATTTACTTTTAACTAGTGTTAATAATTATTAACTTCTTACCAAATGTTTAGGGGCAGTGCAGTGCGTTTTCTACGATTTTTTCAACGATGGCGCTAAAATAGAATAACCAGATAACTTCAAGACCATAAAAATAAAGGCATAGTTCACGTAAAGCATCAATTAGATACAAACACTAGACAATTCAATTAACGTCACTGTAATTACGACTTGCTGTTGTTGGACTTGTTATTAGTCGAGGATAGTCGTTGACCACTAATTGGCTTACGAAAATATAAGCATCGCCGGTTTTCGCTTTTGAAGGTTTATATTGATCACACCGAAATAACATGTTTACTTACTGGGGAATTTTTCTTACATGGTCGTATATCTTTGGTGTATATCATTAATAAGTCATGTTAGGCTGACACGTCAAACAAAGTCCAACAAAAGTTTTCGGTTGTCTTTTTCCTTTCTGATTGTTACATTTACGAATACAGGCACAGCGTTTTTTAAATTATCCACATCTTAATGAACTATACCTTTTTTTTTTCATCAAAAAGATCAAAAAAAAATCTATAGCTAGTTATCAAGTTTGTTTTTAGCATTACAAAAACATAGCTTGCATTTTTTTTTTGAATGAAACACCCTGTCAGTTTTATTTTCAGTAGAATCTCTTTATCTTTAAAAATAATCGAGAAAATTAAGAAAAATTGTGTCACAGGATCAGTGTGTGTGAAAAAAACTCTCTTTCTTTCATCATCATATTTTTCTTATGACGAAGATCTTCTCTTTTCTCTACTTTAATTATCAGGGATTCATACCTGGTATATTTAGAATCAGGATTTTTGAATTTATTAAATCTCATTTAAAACATTGGTATTTTTTTTTACCCGAAACGTCCTTGTTACGAAATCGAGTCAGGAGCGAATTTCCGGTTCAGTTCGTTTACAGCTCGAATTTTTCTAATTATCCTGAAGTTTTCACATAAGAAATGCCTCATTTTGTTAAGAAAAATGAAAGAAATCACAATTTATGTATGTAATAGGATCAACTAAAGTCATATTTCAGGCTCCCTAATATTAAAATCGAGGTATCTTCAAACACATTAATGTGTGGCTATTAAAAATACTATTGAGCACCATTTTGTTCATCCATGTTTGATTCATACAGTGTGTTTAATTTCAAGTCGTACCAAAATTTTACCAGTTCATCTAGATATCACACTTAATTCCTGGGCAATCTGACCTGCCCAATCTATTTTCTCTTGAGAGGTACAGACAAGAAACTACGAAGGCACAAAATGTGCGCTACATTTTAAAAATTTCCAAAAATCCGCCTTACACCAATCGGTACCAGTCTTTAAAAAGAACATAGATGTTTTTCTTTCGGTGTATTTTAAAGTGAGAAAATTGCTTATATGCGACACCCTGTACACTATTTTAGGATACGTATACATAAATATTTAAAATCGTCTTAGTGAGAGCCTCATTTTGATATCCATCACGATGAATTATAAAAATACTTATTTTCTCTGTTAGACAAAATGGCGTACTACTTCCATATATATATATATATATATATATATATATATATATATATATATATATATATATATATATATATATATATATATATATATATATATATATATATATATATATCCACCAATCGGTACCAGTCTTTAAAAAGAACATAGATGTTTTTCTTTCGGTGTATTTTAAAGTGAGATAATTGCTAATATGCGACACCCTGTACACTATTTTAGGATACGTATACATAAATATTTAAATCGTCTTAGTGAGAGCCTCATTTTGAAACCCATCGCGATAAATTATAAAAATACTTATTTTCTCTGTTAGACAAACTGCGCAGGCGTTGGTCGTTATTTATGTTTTCCGGATGGTGCTGTTGTTGTTGCGCTAATTGCGCTTGAGTTTTTGCGATTTTAGATTTGTCGATTATTGTCTTCCATACTGTTGGTAGTTTTAATGATTCGTCACTTTTATTTAAATCACCTTGCTTTTCAATTTCTATGGCTTCTCGGATTATTCTGGTCTTATAATGTTCTATATTGACAATCTCCCTACACCCATCGAAATTTATTTTATGGCCGGTTTCCTGATGATGTAGGAATAAAGCTGAGCTTGTTTGTTTATTTCTGATGCTGAGTTTATGCTCTTCCACTCTTGCTGATATTCGCCTGTTAGTTTGCCCTACGTACAACTTTTCACAGTCCTGGCACGGAATACTGTACACTCCGTGGTTTTCCAGTTTGATTTTACCTTTTGGGTTTCCGAGTAGTTTACCTATAGTTGTTTGTGGCTTGTGTATTGTTTGTATGTTGTGTTTCCTCAGAATTCTTCCGATTCTGTCTGTTGTGCCTTTTACATATGGTAAGACTACTCGTTGCTTTACCGGTTCATATTTTTTGTTGTTCGTTGTTCGGGAAACCTGTGCATTAATAGCTTTCTCTATGGTGCGATTTGTGTAGCCATTTTTCTTTAAAGCACTAGGATATTACCTTAAGTTCGTTTTGTCTCGTCTGTGTTTCAGTCGCACGGATCTAGATATTAGAGTATTTGCCACAGCTTGAATTTGTGCTGGGTGATGATGTGATTTTGCATTTAAATATCTGTCTGTATGTGTTGGTTTTCTATACACGGTGTATTCGAAATGTCTGTTATGTAGTTTTGTGACCAACACATCTAAAAATGTTAGTTTGTTGTTTTCCTCTAACTCTAGAGTAAATTGTATTCTGGGGTGGATTGAATTTACGTAAGTCAGAAATTTTTCGAGTTCTGCATGATCATGTTGCCATATAATAAATATGTCATCCACATAACGAATCCATAATTTGGGTTTTAAACTTGCTTTCTCAGAGCTTCTTTCTCGAAGTATATCATAAATAAATTCGCGACTACTGGTGATAGCGAGCACCCCATTGGAGCACCATCCATTTGTTTATACATTTGCCCGTTGAAAAGAAAAATAAGTATTTTTGAGGCAATGCTCCGAGAGTTCTATTATATGTGCCTGGAAATCCTCGTTCATAGCAATCTTGCCCAATGCTTCGTCGATGGGAATACTGGGATATAACGATTTGACATCTAGGCTTGCTATGATATCGTTTTTTTTTCAAGGACGATATCTCGTATAATTCGAGTGAAATGCTCCGAGTTTTTTACAAATGAATCAGCTTTTTCTACAGTTGGTTGCATAATTTCAGAAAGGTATTTCTCCAGTTTTTGTAGCGGCGAATTAACAGCGCTAACAATAGGTCTGATAGGCGCCCCTGGTGTGTGTATTTTTGGTAAACCATAGAGTTTAGGACATCTGCTCGACTTTTCCCCTGGTATGATTTTTTGTTGAATTTCGGGGTTTAGCAAGGTGAACTTTTTATTTTATTTTTAGTTGTTTTTTCTAGGTACGTTGTCGGGTCCCGTGGAACAGGCCTATAACAATTGTCTTGTAGGATATCCTGCATTTTTTGTACGTAATCTTGAGTATTCATAACCACAGTTGCGTTTCCTTTATCTGCCAAGGCGCAGATATAACTTTCGGCGCCGAGTGGGGTATAATTAGGGCCCTTTGTTCAGTGGCATTTAGGTTTTGTTTTGATGTTTTGCTTGATCTTAAAATTCTTGCCAAATGCCAATCTCCTCTGCTTTTGTTTCTTCAGAGGAGAAACGTCAGCAAAACTGTTCTTTTCAGAACGACAGTAGTGAACGGATGTACACCCGGAATGAAAACACATTGTATTTTTCCATCCGTGAAGAGTAAAAAATCACATATATATATATATATATATATATATATATATATATGGCTCTTCCATAGGGCCATTTTGGTCAATGACCCCCCAAAAATATTTCTGAAGAATAAATTATTCGTTTGACCGTCCCTCCTAAGAATCGTTATAAAACGCGAACCTTGGGAAAAGTTAATACGCTACACTATTAGCCGCGCGCGGCGGTTCGAATGGTCTCGTTGCGTTCCTTAGGCATAATAAAATACGCTGTACTAAGATAGGCTGGGCAGTCCGAATTGCCGTGATTACCTTAAAGCTTGACGAAAGTACCCGAAGATTTCACAGCTACCGAGCCGCAGCCGAACGTGATAGCAAATGGAATATGAAACCGCGATTTGGGTCATCAGTCGGTTCCTTCTCATAATTCGATCGATCGGTCGCGGCATCACGTCGGCATGTGGAAGTTAAATTGTTCAGAGGCCGCGCGGTCGATATTCTAACTCGATATTGTTTCAGACGTTTTTAATCGATGAAAACTGATTTATATGCTTTTCTTGTAATAAATATTTTTTATTTTTATGATCCATGTGTGAGTTGGAAATATACAGGAAATAAAATGTTGGTAGTGACTAGTGCAAAAAAATAAACAACTAAAAAGTGCTTACTAACTTAATTTTGCAAAAATAACCATTTTCGAGGTGGACAAAAATAAGGAGATTCATCGAAACTTTCGCAAAATTATATACGATTTAGCTAACTGGATGTGGTTGTGAAGTCTCTAACTCATTTTACTGTTATGTTTGTTTGTTGTTTTCTAAGGACTTGCCGGACTCATTATGGTGCAAACTGGTGTTAAAGACTTAAAACACTTAGAAAAAGTAAAAAAACATGCGTTTTCTGCAGATCACATGAAACGTTCGGTATACTATGCTACGGTCGGAAGTGTTGATATTCGCACTCAGCTAGATACAGCTTATAGAAAATCTCTTAGAGATTTTAATAAAAATATATCCAAAAATCGTTATATTTTAAAGAAAATTATAGATTGTGTAAAATTTTGTGGGGCATTCGAGCTGACACTATGTGGCCATGGTGAAACGGATTTGTCTGAAAACCCAGGGTTTTTTCGAGGGCTTATAAATTTTGTTGAGGAGTTTGGCCAAGATAGACTATCCGCTTTAGCAATGTTAAGTATCGAGAAATCGTTTATCAATGGAATGTGCGTGCAATTTTAACGAACGTGTCATTCAGCATTTTTCCAGTTCTAAAGAACGAAGAGTAGACCTGAACTTCAAGAAAATTTAAAGATACGATATTTATTTTTAAGTATGCCTATTTTTAAATTTGTTATTGAGTTATACAAAAGGAAACTAACGGTAACATTATCCTTCACCATTCTGTCGAGAATCGACCAAAACATGACGTTATGTTTGTTCATTTATAGTCATATTTTCGACAGAATGGTGAAGGAGTAATTCTTACCGTTCGTTTTGTATATATATATATATATATATATATATATATTTTTTTTTTTTTTTAAAGTCCAGCAAGAAAAAAAACAATGAAATAATTATTAGCATTTAGACTTGAATTTAAATATAAATTATTATCTTAATTTACCATTCAATAAATAGTAATGGCAACGACTGTTGGGATGATTAACTATTTTGAATTTATAATTTCACTGCCAATATTTCCATTACCTAATACATAGAACTCGATTTGTCAGAGGGATTTAAATGGCTATTTATTATCTGTTCGTATTTACATTTTTTAGGTTTAATTGGAAAATATTCCGTTTATTCTTTCATTATCAGAGGGAGTGGATTTCAAAGACAATAAAACTGAAAATTAATGATATTGTTTATAAACCGCAGTCGATCTAATAGTAATAGTAAAATTGATTACCGTTTTTTTCTATTATTATGATCTATTACGGAGAATTCTATTACAAAAACATCTCAAGGTAAAAAATTCGTACGCATAATTTCTTTAAGAAGCCTGACAATGCATAAAATCGGGTCGTTTTTAAAGCAATAATATATCAGCGCATATTTTTACTCCCTCAAACTTATTGCATGTACACGTTATAAGCAAAAAAAAGTATAAAAGTATCGGTTATATTAAAATTATATAAAAGTCCACAAGTTAAGAATTATTATTATAAACAAACATTATAGGCACATTTAAAAACAAATAACATTATATTTCATTAAAATTGTAGCTAACGTATTCCTCCACATGCCCCAGAGAGAAAAAAAATAATTCAGACTTTCTATCTCATTTAATATCTGCGTAAAACTGGGTGACACTAAATTTTTAAATCATCCCCACGGATCCACTGAGAAAGGTTTAAGAATTAGACCAGATCTAGTTTGCCTTGACAATTAAAAGTTTCAGTTCACCACGCCAGCTATTTTGATTATGCTAATGTGAATTTGACATTTAGAAAAAGTAGTTATTTGTTCTGTGTTGTTTATGTCACTTTAAACATAGATAAAGCATTGGTCAATTCCAGGTCACTTTGCTATAATATAGATAGGCAACTTAATATACAAAATCGATCCCGTATTTTCAGGATTTTTTTAAAAAAAGTAATACAAGTAGTTCCAAATTGCTGCGCGTATTATGTATGCTGAACATATTTTTAAAAATAGATATGGCAGAGCCAACTTGACACTTAGTCCCACCTCCCAAAATTGTATATATCCTGACGAACAAGAATGAAATTCGTTTAAACGTAAGTTTGCTGAACTGTGCTGAACATATTTATAGATTGGCTTTTATTTGTTCTACCTTGATTTTTTCAAATTAGATATGACGGTTCTAACTTGACTTCAACCCCCAAACATTTTAGTTATTGTGATGAACAAAAGGGGATTTGGACTCTATTTGAGGAGTCAATATTTTGCTTTTAAAAAATATACCTTAAAATGAAATTTCTTGTCGGGTGTTTTATTTAAATTAATAATCTTGTGCTGTCCTAAAATATGTCTAATAATTGGCCCTACCATATCTATTTTTTTAAAATAAGGTTGCTGAAAATATGCTCAACATAGTTCAGCAGCACATTTTAAGTAAACTTAAGTAAACAACATCTAAAATTTTCTTTTTGGGGGGGGGGGGGGGCGTAAATGTAGTTATCCCCGCCATATCTATTTGTTTTAAATCAGGCAAAACAAAAAACTAGCTACAAATATGCTCAGCACAGTACAGCACACTTTAAGCAGACTGAGAATTCATTTATTCTCCATGATTACTAACATTTTGGGGGGGCTGATGTTAAGTCAGCCTCGCCATATCTATTTGTCAACAAATCAGGTTAAAACATAAAACTAACTAAAAGAAAAGCTCATAGAATATGAAGTAGACTATCAATTTGTTAAATTAAATACTGGAAATTCATTTTCGTTTGTCACGAAATCTAAAATTTTGGGGGGCTGAGCATCAAATTGATTTTAAACAAAAAACTAGCTGAAAATATGCTCAGCACAATAGATGGTCATTCTGTTCCCCATGATCAAAAATTTTGGGGGGGGGGGCCTGACAACCGCCGCCCCGCCATATGCTATTTTTGAAAAAATCAGGTTAAACAATAAAACTAACAAAAAAATATATGCTGAGACCCATAACACTTGAATAAAATGTTCGCACCAACATCAAAATTTGGCGGAGGGGAGCGTTATTAAATCAACTCTCAACCATTCTCAAAAGGACATGCAATATTCTGAAGTAACCATGTGAAAATCTGACAGTGACATGGCTTTGTATTTACATTTTTAAGCCGACCTTAAGGACACGAGCAGTTGTGAAGATATATACATAAACTCGCTTTAGTGTTAAGTAAGTATAATTTGGAATGCTAGCAAGGAGAATAGAAACGATTTTCAAAAATCAAGTAAAGACCTCACCTTGTACCAAGTGAGTAGGTAACTCAGTAGCACGCATAAATAAATATTATTACTAGGTATTATGCAAAAGATATCTCAATATCTATGAAATAATCCCGTTTTCACCTTACTTACAGAATTATTAAATAGAAATAACTCCTACACTTGCGTTTAACCCGCAAATGACGTCCAAATTTTAAATTAGTGTCCACTGGATGCCAGGATTTTTTTAAAATTTGGACTAGTAACGAACCAGTACTCTTTTCGTGTCAACATAAATATATTCAAAATGCCGAAGATGTGCAATGGCAGCTCTTTTATTTAGCTTTCGCTTCCGCAATATCTGTGTGATAAATCTCTATTTGAACAACTGCATGTATAAAACAGATTCACTAAACAATTCTACCGAAGATTAGAATAAAAACCACACGTTGTTAAAATAATATGGAATAGGAAAAAATGCTTTGGTTACCACGTGAAAATCCGGATCACTGCAAATTACAAAATAAATTATAAAATATTTAAATGTCATTTTTCCGTATCTTTTTTACATAAGTAACTTTACCTTGACCCTCTTTTTTTATGGCGCTATGGAAGAAAACTATATACCGTCTCATAAATATAGAAATGATGTTCACTTAACCCCGCTCCTCAATATCAGCCACTTTTTTTTAAGCCGTAGAAAAGCATAATCAACCCGTTTGTAAGTTTGTACTGTTTATTACTAATCCTAATTACTCACTCCTTACTCTGAGAGAATCTCATTATCTGCTTGTTCACAACGTTACCACATAATTATATTTATTAATTTTCTAAGGCCAATGGCATAAGTTTTACTGGCTGTAATAATTAGGGTGATTCCGACTATCCATTTTTTGTTAAGTCAAATGACTCCAACTTGTTGTCAAGCCACTCATGTTAACCTTAATCTAATATCAATAAATATAGTTAATTTCCTTTCTTTGCTTACCTCACACAAGGTTATTCATAACCAGCTTCTGCCTTCTTTGTTCTTGTTCAAGGTCCAGAATCTTTTTGGATGCCTGTCGATGCTACGCGGAAAATAAAAGAAATTGGAAAAGGGTCCATCGGACAAGTTATGTTCGGGAATCCCAAGGAGGGAATCCTGATCGTGAGATAAACCATGTAGAAAATAGCCACTTACTACTTTAGCAGGCCCGTACTCCACGATTTTATTTCTAAACTTTTTTAAGCAGATTTTATATTTATCAGTGCAGAAATAATACAATAATGGAGTTTGTTTTTTTATAAATATGGTTATTTTGTTAATTCCGTCAGTCGTCTAACCCTCTGCCTATTCGCGGTATAACTCAAAAACTACTTATCCGATTGGCTTTAAATTTGAATCAAAAATTAAGGATCATTTGAGGATGACATGAACAACGGCTAATTGAATACCGCAACAAAATGGCAATCGAGTTATTTCTTTAAAATTATGCGTCGCCTATTTCTATATGACACTTCATCCTTGGTCAAAATTTGAAATGAATCAAATAAGTAGTTTTTTCAGACAGTTTTTTAAAATATTTTATTGGCTATGATTATGTTCTACATTATAAGCCCAAAATGTTGCCACCAGTTGATGTCAATGTAACACTTGATAAATATCTTTTAAAGTATAAATTAATTAAAAAAAAGGTAAATTGGAAATTACTTTGAAGTAGACAGTATTCAACATTTCACCAAGCAGCCATTTTGTTCCTCCGCATTGGATTATTACCAAAATATTAGCAGATCATCCCCATTAGCCGTACTCTCTCTCTTCTTATTACAATATGTCATACCTATGAGCAAGTAGTTTTTACCATGTCGGCTTGTGTAACCACAGATCGACACACAGGCCGAACGTATCAAATACAAAACAATTGCATATCTGTGGACGTTAAAATGTGAATATACGTAGAAAATGGGAAGGTAATTTTTTTTAACACTACAAAAATTTTATTTGGTCTCCATTTTGTTCCTTGTTATTAAAATTCATACAAAGTCAATCGAGGAAGAAGTTTTTTATCTATGCTGCGAAAATAGGTAGACGCGACAAACAGGTAGACCGACGGACTTGAGTAATCATGTTTTTTGGTATTAGGATCCTAAAACGGGCAGATCTATAAAAACCTAGGAGGTTGATATTTTCACGATTACAATACTTCCCTTTTACGAGGGAATAAAAATCCAGTCATAAAGTTATATAATCAAACGTGTTTGACTGTAGCTTAGGAATTTGCAATAAAAAATATAAATATATTCAATATGATTTTACTATATAATGAAAACATTTTCCTCGAGCACCGTCTGCGTCGGTACAAATATCTTCTCTGGCTTGCAGTGTTGACAAGTTCAAACTTGAAAAAACTAATTAAATTTTTTTGAACCTTAAAATTGGTCATTGTCATGCTGAAGTCGATTCCAACAGGGCACAGGCCAATGTACCAGAAATAAAGGACGTCTTGCTAAATACAGGACAGTAGGAACCCTACTCTTGTACCTGCATTTAATAAATCGCTTTAATAACACACGAGTTTATAAAAAATAAAGAAGTCCCTATGAAAGGAACATGTCTGCTGCAACCTTGTTGCAATATAATACCACCGGCTCGATTGACGTCACACTCAGGGGAAAACCCCATCTTCGACTGTAACTGGTACGATATGCCATTTGTTACAAAAAAAATGTTAATTTTCCTGCTGTTCAATAAACTTAGCGTTCCATCAACAAGTACGGTCAGATCATCAAGCTGGCCGCCCACTGTAAGTTTTAGTGCCCCCCCACACCATTTTACGAAATATATCCGTATAAAACAGAATTATGTGGCTTTCGTTGAAAAACATTAATAATGCTCCTTCTTGTATTCTTGTGAAGAAAAACCATTAATCTTCCGGTAGGTATAAGTAAAAACTCATCAAATAAAGAGAAAATAATAAGAAGTTATTCAACCTGCCGGGTCAGAAAACGGTTGGATCTCAACTATTTTGTGGTTTTCAGCAAAGAATATGAAAGACTTGTGCGTGGACTACCATGAAGATACAGTGGCAGAATTTTTTTAAAGAATGGTTCAAGAACTGTCTTTTACAAAACATTCGTATATATATATATAATTCTGACTTTTCGATCAAAAAAGTTGTATTGCTAAAACTCTATAGACGTGATTCCCTGGATCATTTTAAGAAAAAAATTTAAGAAAAAATTTAATAAATATATGTTGGCAAAGATAAGATACACGGTGTTAAAATAGAAAAAAATTGTTAACTTAAACACCCCAGGGCATTTGCCGACAATACATATTGATAAACACTTTTTCTTTAAATTATCGAAAAGACCCACCCTTGAGGTTTTTGCGCAATTTGGCCAGCAACTTAACCCTGCACACTTGAAGGCCTGGAGGTGCATCAATACAAGTTTGTTCGAAAACGATTTGTCGTATCACAAAGTACCGATAGGTATTTTTTTTTAAATCGTTGGCGTGCCACTTTTTTAATTAAGGAAGGCAGGGATGGTTACATAATCACACCATGGTTGGAATAAAAACTTTAATAAAGCTTTTAAAATATTGCTTTTAAATACCTATGTGAAATCTGACTTAAAATTAATGGCTTTATCGTTTCGGAAAAATGTTGTTAAAAAAATTATATATTTTTTAAACTTTAGCACCTCGTATTTGAAAATAAAGCATTTTACCGAATTACTTTTCTTGAAAATACTCTTTTTCAAATGTTTATTCTGACATTTAGGAACACCCTGTATATAAAAAAAGTAGTGTAAAAAAATTTGTATTATCTAGGTTTTTTCATTCGATTAAATTAATATATGTATTAAAACCTCAAATTATATATATTATCGCTAAAGTCCGATTTCTTCCTACATTGCTCTCACAATCGCGTCCAGTCAGCAGCTTCATTCGGCAGCTATTCACCAGAACCCTCACTTTCGGGAAAATTCACGTATCACAAGGTTATTTAATTTCAACTATGCGATATTTTACATAATAATATACTACAGTTTTTATAATACGCTATCCAATGGCTTCGAAAGGACGTGATTGTTGTTCTCCACTTGAAATTCAGATGTTTACATATCGTAGGTTTAACTGTAGCTTGGAACTGGCTTCAGCCAAATCAAGCCGGGATAAATACGCATGAGTGGATCTTAAACATGTGATTGAAAAAAACTAATACATCAGAATTATTTCCATTCACTCTTTTTCCTGCCTCCGACGATAATGAATTATTGCCATATAACTATTAGAAATAATTTGCACCGCCCACTGCAAATAGGGAGAACATATTGCGGAGGCGCCTTCCTGAATAGTCTTCATGTTTTGATAAAAATAGAGTTATAAATATGAGATACTTTTAAATAAACAAAGCTATGATAAACGAAAATTCAAAAATTGGGGCTCCACAATTGACATGACCATCAGAAATAGTTGGAGAGAGTTAATTAGCTGATTCCAAGCTGAGTTAAATGCTGACATTCTGGATCCAGAGCCGCCATCTTGCTCGGATTTGCCATGCTTATTCTGTTTTCTATATATAAATGTAGTCATAACTGATCAAGACAAAAAAAGTTTGCAGTTTCTATTTCTAATTAAATTAAAAAAATATATATTGTATGCTTATTTGAAATGCTGTGAAAAAATGCTGTTTAATTAATTTCAACATCAACCCATAGGCCACATGATAATGAATAGCTAGCAGTAATTTTGGAGATACAATGATATATTGTATTTAACTTAATAACAAATTTATTATATATTTATAAAACAGAATAATGAGATCATACTCTTTAACGGCAGGTTTAAAAGATCTGATACTGAAAATCAAAAAATCGTCCCAACTGCTCTGTAGATAATAGTGTCCACAACCCTACAGAGCCTTTTTCAACAAAAATGACACCTTCAAATGAATACCCAATTTTTTTTTAATTATTGACTTGTTTTATGGAGTGCTACATTACCAAGTAGTCCTTAATAAAAAACATCCATTAAATTTAGAAGTTGATAAAACAGTAGCTATTCGCATTATAAAAATGCATACAACGAGAGCATAGTAAAATTATTTTTCTTAATCATCAGCAGAGTAACAAAGAAAAAATAAAAACAATGACAAAGTGGGAGTTTATAACTTGAAATTTTCTCCAAAATGTTGAACTTAGGTAAAAAGCTTAACATAAGTTTATAAAGAATTAAATTCTTTACAAATTCTTAGGGATTTTTATTTTTATCCAGAGAAATATAGTACATATTATAGGCATTTTTGTCAATGACGTGTACACACGATAATTAAAAAAAAAACGGGCGCACACGTCAATTTTATTGTCGACCGCAACTATCTTTGCTATTATTTTAAAATATTTCAAAATCAAAATTTATTAATTTTACTTTAAAATAATGAAATTATTTATAATCGTTAAAATTCATAATTAAATGCACAGTTTTCTTATAGGAACACTAGTACGTGTTTGATATATAGATTTAAATGAAACTTTTCCGCTGCAAAAAAAAACTATCAAAACTGACCTTAAAACCACAGCAATATATGCATATGTCAACAATTTCTGTTACGTACATTTATTACCAACAACTATTACTATTACTTATTAATATCTGTCCTTGCAAACACAAGCCTTTATTTGAGGACACGCGACGACCTGCAAAAGTTGACCTCATAATTAGGGAATCCCCGTTTGAGGAAAAAAATAAACTCGTTCATTATCTATTATATTGGACTGTTCTATCTAAAACGTATTTTTAATTGCAGTTTGAAGGATTAATTTTATTTACAAAATTGAACAATAAAAATGTTTTTAATTAAGTATTTTTTGGTTTAAAACGCTGATAAAATAGAAATATTTTCATAAAATATGTGTAGTAAAGACGTCTCTTTTTTAGACTTTACTTTGGCTCAGCGCCACAATTTCATCCTCCTGAAAGGGAAGTATAATAATGTAAATGCGGAAAAAATCACCCTCCAAAATGTCCCCAGGTCCCTAGATGCCGAAAAACATGTTTTCTCAATTCTGTAAGCGCTCTGTTGGCCGTCTGTCTGTTCGCTGCATAGTTTAAAAGCTAATTACCGATTGACTCATCTGAGTTTTCTTCAAAATTAAGGGTCATATTAGGATTACTGGTAACATTTTGGAAAAAATCCAATGTCGAAACAAAATGGCGGCCTAGCGAATTCGTAGAAAAATTATTACGAACCACTTAAAATTATTACATACCCACTACTGCTACAAGTTGTGTTTAATGACAATTAATTAATAGAACCTGGGTTTGGAAAACCAAGGCTTATATGGAAAAATCGGTCAATTCTAAGAAGATTACGCCCATATTTCAACCCTTTAGCCACCTGGGATACTCAAGCCTTTGAGCTTCATCCAAAGCCAATGTTCTATTAATTAATCATTCAGTGAACACAGTTTGCGTGAAGATATGGGCAACAGACACCTTTTACAATACGTAGACGTTAACGGAATAAATGTAGACAAAAC
>JAUTXW010003903.1:0-66592 GCA_030620095.1 Kuschelorhynchus macadamiae
TATTACGGTCATTGTCCAATCCATCTTCCAAAAAAAACATTGTCTAAACATTCCGAAACATTCCGTATTAAAAATGCAGTGGAGAATCATCTGCTGCCACCATATTTCATTATTTTGTTGCATCAATTCAAGTTTAAATACTTTAAATTTGAAATAGTCTCCAGAACAGCTGGGACAACTTCGGTCCTTAAAAAATTCAAATATGTTTCTTCAGTTATGTGTCTTCCATGAAGAAGGAACTGATTATTTTTGCACCCTTTATCCCACACCAACATTAATATTTTGGGGACAATAGGTATGATTTCCACAAATCCAGTGTAGATATCGACA
Source organism: Kuschelorhynchus macadamiae (assembly GCA_030620095.1). Lineage (NCBI taxonomy): Eukaryota > Metazoa > Arthropoda > Insecta > Coleoptera > Curculionidae > Kuschelorhynchus > Kuschelorhynchus macadamiae. The sequence continues at coordinate 331 of JAUTXW010003903.1, forward strand.
ATTATGCCTTAATTTTTCTTGATTTGAGGTTCCTCCTCAGAGAGTTCTTGCACTAAAGTTCTTTATATGGATGTAACTTTTCAGTTTTTAGAAGTCGATCTACCGACATGTGTGAGACGTTATTTTCTCTTGCCAATGTTCTGGTAGAAAGCTGCGGATTTTCTTCTAAACCGATTAAAACATTCAAAGCCTTATCAACATTTGTTGCGCTTGTAGGTCTGCCAGAACGAATAGCATCTTTTACCTTTCCAGTTTCACGAATTTTTTATTAAATTTTCTTACGGTAAATTTAGTTATTGGATTTCTGTTAGGATGTTTGTCATTAAAAATGTTACAAACATATTGCAGGACTCAAATTCTATCCTCATAACCCAGTATAATTAAAATTTCAATTATTTGGATTTCAGTTAAACGATCCATTTTTGTAAGTCAACAAAACTGACATTAATAAAAGGTAATACATTAAATTATTATATAAGATATTAACAGATATAAAAATTCTAGTTTTATTATTTTTTTAAAAAAGGACAAAAGGGCATACTTTGTCAGGACTTAAAAAACGTAAGTGATATTTGTAAACACAAAATAAACCAAAATACTCCGATATATATTGTTTTATTTCTGAAATTATTTTAGTTCTTCTTATCAATAACTTGATTAATTACCATAACATGTTTTTCGAGTTGTCAATTTCTTCCATTAACTGGACATTATTTAAATATAATTTTCGGTGGATTTTCCGTCGCTCATATCATTTGCCACCGGACTAATACACACACGCACAGGTATTTGAATAATTTTTTATAGAAATAATTAATTTTAATTATATATATGTTTCTCATAACAGTTGCGTCTTTTATTTGCATATAGTCCACAAAAATATTTTTAGGTAACATTTTCTGAAAAAGTTCGATGTTACATATCGCTGTTAATAAAGTCAGTTACTGCCTCGTTGTCAATGAATATTTACGCGGTATATATTATTCCAGTCAAAAAAAAAAGTTGTAACAAAGTCCAAAACATGTCGTAATCGAGTTGTGTTGCATATAATTTCAGATTGCTGTTTTGAACAGCGATCAGTGTGTTGGTAGGTTATCTATCTCCTCGCGGGTTCAAGAAATGCTATCAGTTGGTATCGCGAAAATCGGAGCGTAAGTCGAGTGGTGCGAGTTCAGTGGTGTCAGGAGGCAGCACATATCGGTTGGAAGGATTTTGTTTTCGTGTTTTTTGGAGTGAATTTGGAATATAGTAAAATGGCTAGGGGTAAGTCCTGACATATACTTAAACACTGTGTTAGGGTGTTTTGAATACATTTTAATAGGAGTTTACATTTCTTTTCTCTCATGTTTTTATGGGAACGAAAGGCACCCCTAAAATTAACTCTAACAATAATTAAAGTACATTTTTAAAAAGGGGAAAAACTTGAGCCTATTTACTAATCCTTTGTTAACCGATTTCTAAAAGAGATGTTTTTAATTTGATAATGTGAGTACGTATATATGTATGTTTTTTTTTAAATTTTTTATCAAGTAATTGCATTGATTTCAATGAAATTGCCTTCTTTCAGAGCAATTAATAATGTAAAAGGTGTATTAATAATAGGGGATTTCTTAAGGGGATGTTTTTCTGGTACCACAGCAAAGTTACTGAAAAAAATCAATAAAACGAAATCGTACCATTTTGAGTTTTTCTATTGCGAAATAATTCCCTGTAACTTTGATTTGTTTTACTGTATTGCTTTGAAATTAATTAACCACAAAAATAACTTAAGTATAACTATCAACTTAGGAGGAGGGGAATCTCTTTCATCATCATCATCATCATCAGCTTAACGAATTTTGATAATACTCGGTAAGTTATTTTGAGCACAAAATGTTTCTTGTGTTAGTAAGTGAAGTGTTTAAGGTGTGGGAGGGGGCTAAGCGAGGGAGATTATTTGGTTAAAAAACCGTTTTCGGTGCATTTACGGTTCCGATGTTTAATTTCAACAATAAATTTAACTCGAATTGTTATTTTTTATGATAGATGTCTCTCGATTTTGTTTAATGGGTCGGTGGTATAAATGAAACAGGCAATTATTTTCATAGTGATAGGGCTAGCACCAAATGTTAAATATATAAGTTTTGCGGTTTTTCAAAGTAAAAAAAATATACAGGATTAGTCATAAAATCAGAACATATTATATATCCCATCAGATATGTTGGTATCTCTTTTTGCGAATTAGAAATGTGTTGTGTTTAATGCCTTTATATTGAAAAGTACTCGAGACATTTGAGAAAAATCTTGACATAAGGGGCAGAGTATTTAACTTCACTATGTAGTTGTGCGTTTTTTGACTCTCTCTGCAACACACTACCTCTTGATTAACACATAATATGCCGGGTATTCCATTTAAAAATACACATAATTTTATTATAAAAAAATGTGACTATATTTTTTAAAACATGTTTTGACGCCAGTGATTGAAATAAGTCACTTATGTTTTTCCAACGGGGCTATGCTAAAAACACCTAAAGTCCGACCCTCGGATCTTGGGCTGTGACGCCTGAAAGCACCGGACTGTTAAACTCAAAAACACATCTCTTTGAGTGTTTTTGACAAGCACTCGCTATTACGTCAGTTTGTTCGACTTGGCAATGAATATTTTTTTGCCCCTATATATAGCTTCTATAGCCCACGATTCCTACGTCAGATATTTTTCGCAATCTGAAACGGAGTAAACATCAAATTTTAACTTTCAACTGAATTCTGTATACTTTGTAAGCAATTCCTAATTTTGTATGTATGTATATCGATTACTTCTCGATGATTTAAACAATTTGGTTACAATTTTCAGGAATTATTTAGAATGTTAATGGAGTGGTCTCATAGCATATTTAAAAAATGTTAAAATGGCGGAATTACGCCATTTTTAACTGTTTACTCAATGTTACATTGAGCAATATATGCGGTCACCATTCTGTCAGGAAGAAAAATTATATATATTTTGCTACTGTATATTGTATACTAAGACGTTATTATACAGTGATATTGCGTAATATGCAGTAGACCAAGTGGTTAGTTGTTAAACTTGACTTTTACAATAAAACTCGTATAAATAGAAATATACAATTTTATAAAAATGAAAACCATGATGTCAGCCACAAACTAATAAGACTAATATACAGGGTTCATCCTTATAATCTGGCAGGCTTTTAGAGTCAAAGTAGCAAGCCATGAAAGCCAAACAAAATTTGATGAATGTTGGATCTTGTTTAGCCATGAATGACGACGCAAATGAACTGAACTAATAACTACTTTCATAAACGTCATAGTAACAGTAATAATTTTTCTTATTTACTTATAAAATGCTTTTTAACAAGGAAATCAGATTAAATATCCAGGGAATCCATCAAGATAAGCAATAAATTATGTTGCTAAAAATCATACCGAAAGAAAAACTCTCCAAAGTAAAAACAAAATCTGCAAAGACAATAGTAAAGAAGATTTAAATATTTTATTGCATTTCGAAGGTAAAACATTAATAAGACTTGCTAAAAATAAATTTTCTTTTAGAACAATCCATATTACTCAATACCGAATGTTTCACGTGTTACGGTTAAGTCATGGAAAAAGATTCATACTACCCTGCAAAAGTATGGATACCCAAGTAACACAAATTAACTGATGAGCTTTTTTGTCTAACAGTTAGCCATAAATGCACATAAAAACCAGAGATTTGTTAGATTTTAGCAAATGAGTCTTGGTTTGTTTTCTAGCCATGAAAGCTTGCTTCAAATTAGATTTTTTGGCTCAAAAAGTAGCAGTTTTTAATGTAAATAGGCTATAGCGTAATTATTTGGTAAAAAAATATCTTTTACGGAGTAATTAGACCTTCAACTTTTTTTTTGTAATATTGGATGGCCAAAAAGTAGAAATATTTGTCAATTTTGTTGCCACAACATGACCAGATATATTCTAGTAAGTATTGAAGAAATTATACTAAGCATAGTTGTTTAAAATGACAGAATATGGCATTTTAAATCAATAAAAATCGAGGTCAGAATATAAAATTCCCAAATTCCAACCAAACATATTTTAGCAAGTATTTAAGTTTAACTATAATAATAATAGCTATATAAGAATGCCAGATTATGGCATTTTAAGACAACCAAAATTGAGAGGAAAATAATATGGCTTTTATTATCATATTTTTGTTTCAAAATAAACTAAAATTGGGTAGTTTTATTTAACTTATTTTTGTTATAATATTGCCAAAATATGCCACATTTTCAAATTTACGTTTATAACCTATAAAACTATACTTAACCAAACTGAAGATATATTTAGAAAAACGAAATATAACTTATTTACCATATAAAATGTCTAATAAAAATATTAAATATTAAATCTTCGTTTAATTTTGTTACGCTGACTCCTGGGTCTTGAATTAGCCATTTTTAGTGAGTACTAAAGGCAAACCAAGTAGGCGTTTTTATTGGCAAATTTTTAGTAAATTTTTGGCTAAATTTGAAAATTAATGCCATTTGATAAATATTTGCTTACAAAGCGGCCAATTTCAAGGAATATTTGCTTAAAAATAGCCTAAAGCTTTTTATGATCCGCCATGATTGAAATTAAAATTAAACTAATTTCCTATCAACCATTACTTGACCACTTTAAACAAATATATTCTTTTTACCTATAAATACGTATTTTCATGCATGTTTTTTTACGTCATGGACCCTTTAATCAATTTTCTTAGTAAAATACATTTCTAAACTAAAAAATAAAAAAAAATCGAAATTTTTAGTTTTAAGAAGGGACGTGTGTTTTACATGCCTATCTTAGATTCTTTTAACAGTAAAAGTTTCTTCGCAAGCGTTTTTTGTCCCTACCAACCGTCAAACCATGATTTGTTATCTTTGCATTTCCTCTTGACTCATAAATTCTTATACTGATTGGATCTGTCAATACTATTTCGACATAATTTGAAACAATTGATTATTTATTATACAAATATACAAATGAAGAAAAGGCAAAAAATGAGAAATTATTTAGGTAAATTTCGGAAAAAATGTTACTCAAATTTCGTCTAAAAAACAAGTCAGAATTTAGCTAAAAAAGGTCGATTTTAAAGTCAAAAAGTAGCTAATAAACCCAACCATAAAATGAAAAGAGAGGGTCGTATAATTGCCAACTGGCTATTTTTACCCCATTATGGCTAAATTATTATTCCCCCTATAGCCATATTTCCGTCTTACTAAGGAGATTAAAAGGCGATAACGAACTTCTTGATGAACTGCTGTGGGCAGATGAAACCACGTTTAAAGCGGGCATATTTAACAGGAGAAATAAACATTTCTGGGCAACGCAAATTCCCCCTAAAATAGAAGGGGTGGAAAAACAGGGTCGTAAGGCTTTGCATGTGTAGTGTGGTCTACTACAAATACAGGACCATCACTTTGAGGGAACTTAATTAGGTGATTGCTATTTAAGGTTTCTAAAGCGACTTATTTTCTTAATAACCAGTACAAATTGTGGATAGGGAGACACAGACCCATTCACTGGCCAGCCGGGAGCCCTGATCTTACTCCGCTAGATAATTTCTTGTGGGGGTATTTAAAGGACAAAGTTTACTTCAATAGAACACATAATTTCGCAGAATTGCGGCAGAAAATTGAACAAGAAATTCTGATTTTAAACATCGAATATCCTTTTTATATTAGCAACGCAATTCAAAAATTAAGTAAATTGTATCAAGATTGTTTTAATAATGGAGGTTCTTATGTGAATATTTAACTATTTTGTTCAAATATTTAGTACTATTTCAACTAACTCAAAAAATTCAAACTTTTCCTAATATATTATTCCAGTTTTTTTGTTTTGTTATCCGTCATCACCATTTATCAAATTCTGTTTGGCTTTCATGGCTTGCTAGGCCAAAGAAGGGATGCTCTATTGCAATTAAAATACAAATCTAAAGTCGAATTATTACAAAAAGCCCTTATCCAAACATAGACAAACTATTTTGGAAAGAAGTAAACGAGGAAATTTTATATTTTAAATAGAATATGAAAAAATATAGATTTTTTCGATATTTCTATTTTTCGACTGTCAGTTGTTTTTTTAAATGTCATACCTAAAATCCTTAAAAAGCGTGCCATATTATAAAGAAAAACCCTGTTCAAACACTTAATACATAAATATATTCTATAAGTCAATTTGATTTTCTTTATATAATTTTTTTCTGTGTTGAAAATCAGTTTTAAAAAGTATTTTTCTCGAGTTTTTATTTTATTTTTGATTGATACAGCGAGGTTATATCAAAACTTTCTACTTCCGATATTCACGTTTAATAAGACATTGCTGTAACTGAAAATAGAGTAGCTGAGTTTAAAACAATTTTCTGCTTCAACTTTGTTGCGTCTGTACCGAATCCTGATCAACCTGTCTATTGTTATAGATGACTTTTTAATGTTACAGATCAGATAATTCGAGCATAGTACTCCTTGATTTTACAAAGGCATTTGATACGATTAATCATAATTTACTGGTTACCAAGCTAAAATACTATGGATTTGATAATAGCGCTTCTCAATTAATTAAATTATTTATCCGACACGTTTCAAAACAATTTACTCAAATAATACATTTTCCGAGCAAGCGGAAATATTATCTGGAGTGCCACAAGGCTTAATTTTGGGATCTCTCTTGTTTTTGGTTTATAGGTCTGATATCTTGAAATTGTTATCTTTTTGTAAAGTTCAAGCTTTCGCAGTTATATTGTTGCTTTAATAAGGAGGATTATGAACTTGCTGAGTCATATATAAACACAGATCTAGAAATCTTGTATCAACTTCCTAAGGGCCTTAATTTGGATATGAACCCTTTTAAGTCCTGTTTTTTAGTATTTGGCAAAAATAATAATTTAATCTTTTTAAGAAATAACCTCAGTATCTTCACTAATGATTCAAGATTAAGCTTTGTTGACTCTGAAAAGAACCTAGGTTTAATATTGGATAGTCAATTAAGATTTAAAGAACATTTAAAAAAATAGTCCAAAAATGTTATCTATGTCTCAAAATGTTGTACAATAACAGGCATATTTTAAATGTCCAGGAGTTTGTTAACCAGGAGATCAAGAATCGGATATAAAAAGTGCAGAATGAGTGTGTTGGATTTGTTTATGGTCTTAGGAAATTTGAGTATATATCTGAATATTTCAGGGAAATTAATTCTGCATTTCCCTTTTCCATTCGTGAGCGCTTGGTTTTTCGCTTTGACCTTGGCAATTTAAATGTCCGAAATAACGAAGGATTACCCATGCCTCATCATCAGAGCGCCATTTTTCAAGGTGGATTCACTTACATTGCAGCATATCATTATAATAACTTACCGAACAACTTGCTATACCTTAATAGTAACACTTTTAAACCAAACTATAAAAAATATTTATTAATTTTGCGGAATATGATAAATTAGATTGCTTCTCAGTGACCTCCTTGGAAGGGTTTTTTTAATGTTTAGTCCTTATTTTTTTTGGTTTTGTTAACGTATTTTTTATGCAATCTAAAATTGGGCTATTTGTTTTAATTTTAATTTAGTTAATATTTTCATTTTCTTATGTTAACTCTCTCTATTTTTCGCAATTACATAATGTGGACTTGAATAGTTTTTCATTCTAATTATGTTATTTTTTCTTCCGTTTTATTTTCAGCTGGTTCAGTTGAGTAGCTATTAAAAGCTAGTCTGCGCCAGGTGTAAACGTATATTTACTTACTGTTATTACATTATGTATTGTTTCTATATATTAATAAAAGGCATTATTTATTTACTTATTGAGAATAACGTCAATCCATTATGAGAACTTAAAAGCATAGGCAATTTATAGGATAATAATTGGAAATATATTATCCAGCGACATTTTTATTTCTCAGATTTTATTAGACTCTAGTGAAAACAAAAAACACAAGTCCAAAATATGTTTACTAATGAGTGGCCAAAAATACGGGAGTGATGCCACAAAATATACTGATCTACATTTTCTTTTAATAGCTTTTTAGTATGCGGGCAGAGGGCAATCGCATTTCAAATACGATCTCATTAGTATGTATCAACAACTATTTAGGTACGTCGACTTATGTTAATTATATACAGTGTTTCACAATTCCAAAATTCCACTTAAAATATGATTTCATTTTATTGGCCTTTCGAATAAAACAAAAGCACTTTTAGCACTAATATCATTCACTATTTTTTACAGATATAATTTAAAACTGATTCTATTGTTATTAAGAAATAATGGGAAATATACAATTAAATTCAAAAAATTAAAAAGGCGTATTGTTCTTGACTTATGCTGACATAGTAACCTTTATTTCTTATTCTTGATCAATTCATATTAATTGTAATATAGGTGTTTAACCTGGAAACCTGTTAGACCTGATGAAATTTGTTCTTAACGTTGTTAATTTTACTTTCAATGAATAATTTAAATACCTAAAAGTAAGTTAACAAACATAGAAAAAGACTCCAAGTCTCGGTCTCATTAAATTATAATTTTACAATTTACAACAAACATGACACCTGTTTCGCCCTTTCGAGCATCATCAGACCTACAAACAAAAGAGAGAAGCTAAGTAAATAATCACACTCACAAATCCTAAAACAATAACCTACAAATAGAATAAAACACACTAAAGCACAACAAAACAAACAACTACTTATACATATTTGATGGACATTAAAATGAGGTTAATAGTGATGAGCGATATCGTGATTTTGTAGTAGTAGTGTTATTTGATATCGTGATTTTTTGGTATCAGTGAATATAAAGCGTGACGTGATCACGGTTTTGAAATCTGTTTAAGAATAATGTTTTATAACGACACTTAAAGCGCAACTGGAGAAAATTAAAAATTTTCGCAAGGGATGACATTTTTTTATAAACTAAAAATACCGTTATGAAAATAATATTAATAAAAACCTAAATATGCGTTATTATCAGTTATTATAAATATTAACTGGAAAAATAAAACAAAAAATCAACTAACAAATTGAATTAAAAAATGAACTTTATATTTTATAGTCAATCGACGTAAAACATTTCCACATCTCTCTCTTTTCTTTCTTAGAAATGGATGCCATTTTCATCAAGTTTTATCCCGCTAACTATTTTTGGTTTTCCTGATTCGGCTAGGCCAAAAGTCATTTAGAACTCTACTTTTCAAATGTTGTATATTGGGTTACTAAAATGAATAAATATACTTTCATCTCTATCTAATTTATTTTAATGTCTTCTACGCAACTTGTTCTTTTCAAAGTACCGGTATAACATATTTAATAAACTGTGAAATACTCTTTTAGCCGACAAAAAGGCAATAAGGCACAATTTTCCGTGCTGTCCATGTAAATGTGATGGTGTCAAGCGGAAATCACCTTAAGAACATAAGACACGATGACGCTTAAACCCCTTTATATTCTTACGATTATAAACTAAAGTCGACCTTATTAATATAAGGTGCCGTATTAAGTCACATTCAGGGAAAAGAGTGATCAATGAATAATATAGAATAATAGGATTAGACGTATTCTGTTCTGTTACTGAACCGGTAACGCGCTGTAGCAGTGATCACGTCACGGTTTAGATTATCAAATAGTAACTGGGACTCAGTGTGAAATTTTAGTATCAGTGAAAAAATCACAGTTCGTGAAATATCACTCATCACTAGAGGTTAAGTCTCACGTGAATAAACAAAATAATGGGGTTTATGCAATAAATTGTAGCGAATGTTCCACGACCCATGTGGGACAAACAGGTCGAAAAATTTCCACAAGGGTGAGAGAACCTTTAACCCTTGTCAACAAATTCAGAAATACGGATGCAACTGAGACTGTTTTGGGCTTTTGTCAATCATTTGTTGGAGTCAGGTCATGAATTTTCCATTTTTGACGTTGATGTTTTACATGAATGTTTGAAGGGGAAAAAGCTTGACCTTCTAGAAAAAATGGAAATAACCAAAGCTATAAAAAGTCCTATTCTCACTTGCGTTAACGATGTTTTTAATTTTGAACCAACCCTAATATTTAACAATTTAATGTAATAATAATTGTAGGCAACCTTCATTTCATTCATTAATTCATAGCATGAGAGTTTTTGGTTGTTTTTTTCGACTAGTCCAGTGGTTTGTGGGTGGCTGCTTCGGCGTCTCACTCGGGCGGTCTGGGTTGGATCCCGCCTAGAGACATGAATCTTTTTTAATATTTTATTTTGTTTATTCACGTGAGACTTACCCTCATTTTAATGTCCATCCATCAAATATGTATAAGTAGTTGTTTGTTTTGTTGTGCTTTAGTGTGTTTTATTCTATTTGTAAGTTATTGTTTTAGGATTTGTGAGTGTGATTATTTACTAAGGTTTTCTCTGTTGTTTATAGGTCTGATGATGCTCGAAAGGACGAAACACGTGTCATGTTTGTTGTAAATTGTAAAATTATAATTTCATGAGACCTAGACTTGGAGTCTTTTTCTATGTTTGTTATTAAAACTAGGTCTCTTTGAGCAATATGGACAATTTCTTCGATTTTTAAAGGTAAGTTGTTCTTGTTATTTATATTACATGATGGCAGTGTAATCCTTTCTATCTCTTTGAAATTTAAAAATGGTTTTCAAAGGAAAATTGCAGAAAGTTGGAAACTGCGGTTTTAAAAGTTGCACTTATACATAAAGATAAGTGAATTAAACAAAAGAGAAGATCAAATAAAAAAAGCAACTGAAAGTTTTGATCCTTTTTTTTACATATTTAAAAACTGGCATTACACCTTGTGAATTTAAAGATAAAGATATAATCTTAAGAGATAGAATAATACTGGGAAATTTTAATAAGAAAAAACAAGGATCGTTGTTACAAAAACCTGACCTACTATTGGAAGAAGGTGTTACTATTTGCAGAAGTATAGAAATTACTGCAAATGGTGACGTTACGATAAATGCATTATCACTTGACTATCATGAATAAACTCATGAATAAATCAAAGTCGTTTCAAAGTTGAAATAGCGTAAAGTTTGGCACGCGAATCTGAAGCGAAGCTACGAAAAGAATGCAAGTATCTATGGAAATGGTGCATTACTCATTGGTGATTGGCTAAAACCCTACATATCCGTAGAAACGGCCTGCTTTTGTCAAACCTCCCCCTTTCGTCGGGGCTTCAGATCCGTGCGGCGTACTACACCTTACAAAACTAATAAAGATAATAATATTCGTTCTTTGAACACTAGATAGAACTAAATTACTGAAAATGTTGACAGAATAACAACTTGAAGCAGCAGTGATCTAATTTTGCTCCTATAAACGCTTCAATTTTCATTATATCAGGAATATTGGAACATAATAATCTTCATAATATCTTAATAGACCTAGTGGAAGCTTGTCTTACATCTGCTTATTTCATTTTTCGATGCACTTTTTTGAACAAAGCTCGGGTCCAACTATAAGATCTCCTCTATCACCTGTAGTAGCAAATACCTTTATAGAGGTATTTGAGGATTGTGCTTTAACATCATCTCTACTACAACCAAAACAGAGGTTGAGATATCTAGATGGTACTTTTGGAAAACCTCCTCACATTTCTAGACCACCTTAATCAACAACACTATAAAAAAATAACCGAACGGTTCTCTTTCTAGATGTATTTCTTCAAGTGAAGGAAAATGGTACATTAGGACATTCTGTGCATAGAAAACCCACGCATACAAATAGATACTTAAATGCATATTCCTACTTCATACATGGTACTACAGACAAAATAGGATGATTACTTCGGCGTTCCAACATACATAGAGTCTTCAATACACATAAGACGATTGGACAATGCTTGCGATCCCTGAAATATGTTGTACCTTTTCAAGCCGAAACTGTATATTGAATTGAATGAACTAGGTATTACTAGAAGCACAGTACAAATGGTAATACACTATTATAAGTTTCATCCCTTGAAATTTATTTAGTTCAAAGTTTAACACCGGAAGATCTTGAACGAAGACTACATTACTTCGCGGAACTAGGAATAAAAGTGGAAGCTAATGAAAATTTTGTGGCTTTCATAGCAATGGAACAGTAAAGTGCGTCGAGGAAATACATTTTCAGCAAATGTTTGGTGGGGTCTATTTAATGACTGGACCATATTTTTACCAAGGCACGCTGAATGACGAGAGGTACTTCTCCAGAATAAACTATATATTACGTCTTTGGATTTTTTTTCTATGGAGATACTTAAAAGGAAATATCACATTACCTATCGATGTTTTAGATTTACAAAACAAAATCCTAGTTACTTGCCAAACTGTTACCCCTGCTATGTTTAACGCAGCATGCACAAGAAACATTAAAAAAGGGTTTCTCATTGTGTCAACAATGGTGGAAGTCAGTTTGAATATTTATTAAAGTAATATATTTTTAACCTTGTTAATTTTGCGTGTTCTTGTGCAGTTATTTTCATTCTACCGAATCAATTATCGATCAGTAAATGTAGTTACAACTAAAAGTTTTATTTTACTTATCTTTATTTGTGGGAGAACCGTTAATGATAAACCCATCAAACCTTATATCGATGAATTCAGTTCCGCGAGCCCCATCGAAATATACAGGGGGTCCCATTTAAATAAGCAAAAGTTTGATTTGCTCGATTTTGTAAAGCACCCTGTATAACTGAACTTGAGTCTAAGTCATGCATCTTGAGAACCTAAAAATATTTTCTTTAGACATTTTTTTAGAGCTTTGCAAAATTAATCCACCATGTATATGTGGGGACAGTGCGAAATAGTTTTATACGGCATGCTAAATTAATAATATTCAAGTTTTATGGGGAGAATGTTTTTTGATCCTTTCCATAAGACTCGTTCAAAATATTTTTTCTATTTCTCGTTTGTAAAATCAATATTCTTAATATTCACAATCTATTTGCATTATCATGCATTTCCTGCATGACAAAAATAAAGCATCTTTATTCATTTATGTCGCCATAATCAATCAAGTTAATATCAATACATAACATGCATGCATACCCACGTTTCAGATTAACTAATTTTGCCCAAGATACATTATCTATTTTGCATACAAAAATGTATGTAGTAAGTATTACCGATTCACTTTGAAGACACAATATTACTGAAACGTCAGGTATCAGACTAGTAAGTGAATAGATGTAGTTCAAGAATAGTGAAACTTCCCATACATAAGAAATCAGGCCACCTTCAATTTGCCAAGACACACTAGCCAAGTTAAACCAGCAGAATTTTTCGCAATCATATTTTCTTTTACAAACCTCGTCAAAGAACCAATTTCATGTGCATCATCCATTTAATTATGGGTGGGGATAAGAATAGTTATGACCGAAAAGTGAAGCATCTGGAAAACATCCGCGTGGGGTTCATTGTCTTTCCCCCCAAACAGGGATTCCGTGAAATAGGGCTGTGCGAGAAGCATATAATAACGATATTATAGATCCTAGAAATTATCCTGAATTAATAAAATAAAATTCACACTTTTTTAAATTTTTTATTCGTTATTAATTTTAGTAACTATATTCCGGTATACGTTATACAGGGTGTCTCAAATTGGTTGTCCCTAATGGAAAAATTGGAAACCATAAGAGATATTAAAATTCTGTTACCTCATCCTTGAGTCCTTTTGTTCAGAAGGTTATAATGGCACAAACAGATCACGGTTATCGCGACCCGTCACGGAGCTATGGGGTGGTTTTCACTAGATTTTGCTACTTTTAAAATAGTCCTTTAGTTTATTTACTATCGAAGACACATAAAATCTGAAAACACGTTTTGAAGGAACTTTTTGATGTAAAATCCAGTTATGTGTTTTTTTGAACTACTGTTTTTGACGTGTGGCCCGAATATGTATTTTTTTAAATAGGACACCCTGTATTTTTAGAGCTCATTAAATCCGGTTTTTTTGCGGTTAAAACAGTGTAACACACTTTATATTATTTATTTTTTTTGATACCAAAAAATAGGAAAAAACTGTTTATTATAAAAATAAAGATATTAGGTGGCCATGGGGTAGTAAATTTACCTTGAATTAATCATTGTTGTAAAGAAACGACCTAAACATGCCTTTTTTCATAATGGAACATCCTATATTTTTCCGGGTTACCAAATTTATTTATTTTTTCTGATGAAAATAATAACCTTAGCCTAACCTAACCTAAATATGATTCTTAGGTCAAATTTTACAGTACTGATTTTTGACTATTGCTCTCATATATCCTATTTAATAATAAATAATTTATTTCGCAAAAAAATAGAATTTCGAAGTTCCTCTACTGTATTGCTTCTATGTAAATAGATGTTATTATTTAAAAACTCCCCAAAAGAAAAAGTCGAGGGGGTGATATCAGGTGACCTAGCTGAACATCTGATAGGCCCTACATTTCTAATCCATTGACGCCCAAAATTTATATTAAGGTACTCACTTATTACAGTAGCATTGTGGGCTGGGGCTCTGTCGTGTTGAAAATAAAGTTTTTCACGTTCTAGCAGGGGTATATTACGTATATATGTTGTGATATTTTTTTCCAAAATATTAAGGTAACGCTGTGAATTTAAGCTTTCTGGATACATTTCATATTCAATAGTTCTATTGCCTAATACCGCCACCCAAACACTAAAGCCTAAAATCTAACATGGCTAATCCGATTGAGTTGCTGATAAGGGTTTGAGTCAGCCCATTGGTAATTAATATATCTATTAAAAATTCTCCAACTTCTGATTCGGTCATACAGCGGTCCATATGATATATTTGTGCCAAAAAGATGGCCCTCGTGGTGTTTATCTAAGTACCAATCTCAGAATTGTATCCTCCTTTCTGCATCTCCGCGACATTCTTTATGACATTCAATATAGCATAGACATAGACATAGACATAGATGGGGAGCCCGACAAGGGCAGCACTTAGGCTCACTGGGGCCCATTGTGCTATCCCCCCAAGTAGGCGTGTCAGGCCAAGAGCCCACTCCTTTTTAGAAAGGAAAGGACCCTTTCAGGTCGCGCACGTCCCACAAGCTCGGGTTCCACATAGGTGTCACCCAAGCAAAGCAGTCTGGCGTTGACTAAAGCGTCACATCGACAGACTAGATGCTCGGTAGTTTCATCTACCTCAGCACAAAACCTGCAGTATGGATCGTTGTCGAGTCCAATCTTATGCAGGTAGTATTTCACTAGCCAGTGTCCAGTTAGGACCCCGGTAATAGTTCTAAGTTGACTTCTGTTTAGGTTTAGAAGTCTATTAGACTCAGAACGGCTATAAGGGCCTGATATGAAGACCTTAGACTGTCTGAGTCCTGCTAGCTCGTGCCATTCAGCACGGAATTCCTCGACAGTGCGATTCTTAATCCTAGCCTTGACAACTGAAAGAGCAATTCCAAGAGCAGGTTCCGGCCCAGTGAAAGCAGTGTTGCTACCTTTCCGAGCCAGCTGATCTGCCCCTTCATTACCCCCAATGCCCTGATGACCAGACACCCAAATGAGGCTAACCCTATTGGACTCACACAGCCTCTCTAGGGCTCTCCTGCATTCAAGCGTTAGCAGCGAATTGACGCTGTTCGAGGACAGAGCTTTAATCGCGGCTTGACTATCACAACATATATAGATATGCTTGTCGTGGTATCCTCTGGAGAGGTTTTCCTGTACGCAGTCCAAGATTGCTGTAATCTCAGCCTGATATACAGTCGCATACCGTCCAAGAGCAAGACTAATTCTTGCCCTGGGACTCTCCCCATAAATTCCCGCCCCAGAACCCTCCTTCATTAGAGAGCCATCTGTAAACCAGACAAGGCCCTCCGGTTTGAGGAAGAATGGAGAGGAATCCCTCCATTGTTCTCTCTCGGGAACAATTACAGAAAAACCTTTTAGTGGCAATTGAGACCGGAATAATGGCATCTCTCCTTGCTAGGAGAGAGTCTGATCTGATCAGTTCAGTCCAAACTCGCGTATGCCCAAAATTCCAGTCTCTGTGTATCCAACGACCCCAGTCGTTTAATCGAACAGAAGCTTTCCGAGCCTCCTTCTCTACAAGCAAGTGCAGAGGACTTAGTCCCAGAATAGCCTCCATAGATCGGGTCGGTGTGGTTCTTATGGCTCCAGTTATGCCCAGACACGCCAGTCTCTGGAGCTTGTCAAGCATCCTTCTGTATGTGGTCTTGCGAATGGCGGGCCACCACACAAGAGCGCCATAAGTGATCATTGGCCTTATCACTGACGTGTAAAGCGAATGCACAATACGAGGTTTTAAACCCCAAGTTGATCCGAAGGACCGTCTGCACGCCCATAAACACGCTGTGGTCCTTTTTGTGATCCTTTCAATATGATCCCTCCAGGTCAGTCGGGAGTCTATTAAGACGCCCAGATATTTTACCGACCCGGAAGGTCTCAGCTTTTTCCCAAAGAGGGTGAGCCTCTCAAGGTCCACTTTTCTCTTATGGGTAAATGGTACCATTTCGGTCTTATCCGGATTAACAGACCGTGTTTTTGGCACCACTTTTCCACCATGACCAAAGCCCTCTGCATGAGCCTTATAATGGTGTTTGGGAACTTGCCTATTACTATAATGGCAAGATCATCAGCGTAGCTTTGAGCATAAACTCCGCTCTCGTTGAGAGTATGAAGCAGCCCATCCACAACCAGACACCACAAAAGCGGAGAAAGAACTCCGTTTTGCGGACATCCTTTGACCACGGACGAGCATACTGTCACGCTCCCAAGAGAAGATGTTATGATTCTGCTTTCAAGCATGACGCGAACCCACCTAATTACAACCCTATCCATGCCAAAACTCTCAGCAGCCTCACTAATGGAGTCAAAGGTGGTGTTGTTAAACGCCCCCTCGATATCCAAGAACACACCCAGAGCCATCTCCTTGGAGTAGACCCCCACCTCCAGTCTACTGACTAGACTATGAAGCGCCGTCTCCGTCGACATGGCTGTCCTGTAAGCGTGCTGGAATGGGTGCATGGGATTTCTACCCAGTGCGCCGTTTCTTATATAAGCATCCACGATCTTCTCCATGGTTTTCAAAAGAAAAGAGGATAGACTGATGGGCCTAAAGTCCTTAACAGTTTCGTAGCAATTACGACCCGGTTTAGGAATAAACGCTACTTGAACCATGCGCCAGCGTTCGGGAATATATCCCAAAGCCAGGCAGGCCCGAAAAAGGCGCAAAAGATGTGGGATCAGTAGTTCCTGACCCTTCTGAAGAAGCGCCGGGAATATTCCATCTGGTCCCGCACTCTTAAATGGGCAAAACGAAGATATTGCCCACTTAATAATGTCTACTGTAACGACCTTAGCGGCCGTTTTCCAGTCAACCGGGCCTGCCCCTACTTGGAGAGCCTGCCCAGTAACCTCATCATTAGATTCCGGACGCGAGCCAGGAAAATGAGTTTCCAGGAGCATTCCCAGAGCCTCCTCTGCAGTGGTAGTATATCCACCGGTCGGAAGCCTTAGAGCCCCCACGCTCTGTCCTCGACCTTTTGAGAGAATCCTTTGAAGTCTAGCGGCTTCCGGAAGACCCCTCTAAGCTTTCGCAGTAGGTCCTCCAGGACCCTCTCTTTGAACTGCGTATCAGTTCTTTGTACCTGCGTTGAGAATTCCTATGTTCTTCCCAATCAGCAGGTAATTTCGATCGCATAGCCCTGTTAAAGAGCCTGCGTGTATCTTTACGAGCCTTTTCAAGATCCAAGTTCCACCAAGGTGTTTTCTTGGTACCTCGATAGGTCCGCAATGCACAATTCTCCTCATAGGAGTCTATTATGGCTTCCTGTATAGAGTTTGCCACATTTTCCACTTGCCTTACTCTACAGCATGGCATTAGTGGCATATCTAACCGCACTTTAAGCGACTCCACATAGTGAGCCCAGTTGGTTGTCCTCGGGTTTCGAAAACTACTGAGTTCCGTGTCATGCTCAAGGTTTAGCTTAAAGAGGATGTGTCTATGATCCGATAAAGATGGCTCATCAGACACCCTCCATTCCCTAACAACCGGAACCAGCAGAAATGATGTCAGAGTTAGGTCAATAACCTCCTGCCTTCGTGACGTGACAAAAGTTGGAGTGTTTCCCCGATTTAGAATTTCTAAATCAGTTGTACTGAGGTACTCTAAAAGACTTGCGCCCCTCGAGTTGGTGTCAGTGCTGCCCCACACAACATTGTGTGCGTTGGCGTCGCATCCAACAACAAGAGGAAGCCCGTTGTCCCTACAGTATTCTATTAAGTCAATGAGTTCCCTAGTAGGTGGGTCCTCTCTTGAGTCATAGGGAAGATAGGCTGAGCATACTACAATGGGTTTGCGATGCCCTGCCTTATCTTTAAGAATCAGTTTCAGAGCCACTAGGTCCCTGGAACAGAATTCCGGTAGTGTCAAGGACTCAATACATCTGTCAACGTAGATGCATGTCCTTGTCAATATAGCATTCTAACATTGTATTTTTCAAAATGTTCGCACCTCTGCATTTTATATGAAAAAGAGGAAATTTTTTTGAAAACTAATTATTGTAATTTGACTTTTGCACTGACAAATGATTTCACAGATCTGAATTTATCTGTGAGATAAAATCGTTATTTTATTTATCGTCCATGGGTAGTGTGCCATGCCAAAATGTTATCAAGTCATCTTTATATGACCCATAATTGTTTACCAAAATTTGAAGTCAATCGGGTAAGTAGTTTTTTAGCTATGCCGAGAACACACGAACCGACGGAATTAACAAAACATGTTTTTCGACATCTAGGAACCTTGAAACGTAAAGATCTGGAAAAATCTCGGAGGGTGAATTCTATACGATTACAATAATATCCTCTTACAAGGAAAGCGAAAACTGAAATAGGTGTTTGATAAATATCATCTGTTATTTTCTAATTCGAGCTTTTGCTTTCGGAATTTCGCCGCAACATTGAATCCATAATCTCTTAATAGCACAAGTTCATGTATTAAACACTCAGTAAACACTTCTACCGAATTTTTGCATCAAAAATCTACAATGGTTATGTCTATAAAAAGTTACTGAATATGACACGATTTAATTATTTTAATGTTAGAGGGAATTTTTTCGAAAATTTCTGCAGCGAGATTAGTACACGTATAACAGATTTAAATATTTTTCAATTCATATAAACTGCTCGTCAAAAAAAAACGAAACAGCTAGTTTTTTCGGCAACATTTGAAAGAGGGTTATTCGAAAATTACTGGATCGAATTTGAAAAACTTTAAAGATTCTGACGAGTTGATTCTTTAAGTCTTAGTTCTAATTTTAAGAATACGTTATTTGACAAATCGCATATACTACAGGGTGTCAAAGACAGAGATGTTTTTTTTTTAAATTTCGATTCTTGGCCAGCTACGATTATATGGCCATTGTCAGGAAATTATCATTATTTTGCAGTTTAGTCCCAAAAATTAACAAACTACGAAAGATATTGATAAGCTGGCTTTACAGCGTTTTAAGGCAGATCATGTGCTTTCAGTTTACGTAAACAAGGTGATTCGTTAAAATTGTATAAAACATATCCCATGTTTTACACAAAAGAAATTTTTTTTGTGAAATATAGCAAAAAGTTGCCATCTTATGTTATTTTTTTCGATTTAAACATTTATTTTAAATTTCACAAAAAAATTGCTTTTGTGTAAAACATATCCCTTAATTTAAGTTTTCAGTTTTAACGAATCACCTTGTTTACGTCAACAAAAAGCTGTAAAGCCAGCTTATCAATATCTTTCGTAGTTTGTTAATTTTTGGGGCTAAACTGCAAAATAATGATAATTCCTTAAAAATATAATCATCGCAGTTGGCCAAGATATCCACAAAATCTAGAACAGGTCCCGAAGGACGGCTATCTAACTTGACTAACCTAAATATGGGGATAACTTGAAATTTTGGAAAACGAAAACTTCTCTGTCTTTGACACCCTGTAGTATATGTTATTTGCAAAATAACGTATTCCCAAAATTAGAACTAAGAGTCTAAGAATCAACTCTTCAGAATTTTTAAAGTTTTTCAAATTCGATCCAGTAATTTTCGAATAACGGGCTTTTAAATGTTGCCCAAAAAACTAGGTGTTCCATTTTTTTGACGAGCAGTTCATATTCAGGATTTTTATGTGGTATAGGGAAAAAACCAACAGTTTTTTTATAATCCTAAACGCAACAAAACGTATAAATACGTTTAACAACTATGATGTGTATCTAATTTCCTGCTGAGCCTGAAACTTATTAAAAATAAATAACATGTTTTCTTTTAAATCCATGTCTTAAGACATAAACAATAAATTGAATCTACATGACTAAAAATTGTTTTCAGTAGATGCAGTTTGTAGTTATGCTCGGGATATTTCATATTTTTTTTTATTTTTATACACACTAGAAATCGAAATTTATCATAAAAATATATCAATAACATTACCTTGGATTATTAATATTAAACTACCAATATCTGGCATTAAATTATTCAAATAACATGGAATGTAAACAAATCAGTGGTATATTTTATTCGTTTATTATTATAACATTAGCATATTTTAATATTAAATGGAAGAACATATGAATCAATTAACAAGCAAAATATGTCCCGAATAGTCCATAATAGTGTTAGGAAACGAAAAAGAAATTGGTAAAAATATTTATATTCCATTCAGACTTTATTGAAGCTAGAAAGGTTAATTAACTATAATAAAACTAAATTTTGTTTATTGTGAAAGCGTTCAGATGTTGCTTTTTAATTAATCCAGTAAAAAACAAAATATATTTTTACGTTTGTCTTAATAATAAGTTCTCTGAAAATATGTAATTTTGCAATTTGCAAAAACTTCGACACACAATATTTAAGACTTGTTTTTACCATATCTAAACATTATTTTCGTAAAAAACTTCAGAAGCCCGGTTAATACTTTATAAAAGCTTTTGTGTCTCGAGCCTTACAACAGGGTTTCAGGGTAACTATTCAAACAGGAGGAATATATAAAATACCTTACTCAGGTAGAAGAGTGTATGTGAGAGAAGACTCAACAATGACGTATTAAAAAGAAACAAATTGTTAAATCTACTGTAGGTAAAATTTATTTAATTTAATCGTAATTTATTTAATAGTACCTATAGGTTAAGCCTGTTACTTGAATCATTTAATTAGTCAATTTATTTATTTAGCATAAAGTAGAATTAGTTTTGACAGGGGTGACTTATTGCCTGGTACTGACAGTGTGGGCGTTAAGGTAAGTTTTGACTAATTCTCAATCCAATTTTTTCTAGTCTATATACCACCTCCTGTCTCTGTTAGAAATTTGGAAAACTTACTTAATTTTTTTCTTTCTTTAAATATTATGTTTGGCAAAAATGTATGTATTCTTGGGGATTTCAATTTACCGGCTTATTCAGAGTTTTTGGATTGTCAAACCAGAGACCAATGTGCTTGTTTACTTAATAATTTTTTATCCTATATGAATCTTACCCAAAGTAATAGCGTAAGAAATATTAACAACCGAGTCCTAGATGTAGTGATACATAATAATCCGCAATGTTTGATTAATAGGGTCTTGGATAGGCTAATACAAGAAGATAACCATCACCCTGCCTTGGAACTATCATTTCAATACTCTCAATCTGTAAACCGTAAATGTGATTTGGCTTTAAATCTTGAAAACAATTATAATTTTCGCCAAGCAAATTTTCCGGTGATGTATGAAACATTTTATAATATTGATTGGTCATTTCTTGAACGGGCAAATGATGTAGAGAGTGCATGTGCCTTGTTTTATGACAAATTCTATGAAATTTTTGATTCATGTGTACCGAAGTATAAAAAAAATGCCTAAACGTAATTACCCACCATGGTTTACATCTAAAATCATCCAGAATATAAAGAAAAAGGATAAATGTCATAAAAAATACATAAAATTGTTTGGAAAGTTTGGAATTGTTTACGAACCTTAGAACAAAAATAAAAACAGACATTAAAGATAATTATATCTTATATATACAGAGAATAGAGTCAGATATTAAGAGTAACCCTAGAAAATTTTGGTCATTTATAAAAAGTAAAAAAGAAATTTATAGCATGCCTAACAATATGTTTTATAATAATAATGAATTAAGTGACCCTTTCGATATTCTTAATTCTTTTGCTTCCTATTTTGAACAATCGTTTTCTAATTCGGATACAAATTTTGTAGAGGTGAATAATATTTCTGCCAATCTAAATATTGACGTTCCATATTTCTCCGAAGAGGATGTTATAAAAGCCTTAAAGAAAATTCGCCCGAAAAACACAACTGGACCGGATTTAATTCCTGCTTTCCTTATTCATGATTGCAAATTAGTCTTGTTAAAGCCCCTTCTGTTTATTTTTAACTTATGCTTACAACAACACACGATACCATAGCTTTGGAAAGTTTCTAGGATTTGTCCAGTGTACAAAAAAGGTGACAGAAATGAAATCTTAAACTACAGACCGGTGTCCATTATCTGTAATATTTGTAAAGTATTTGAAATCTTGCTGCATGATTCTCTTTTTCCTCTAGTTAAAGAAATTCTACCTCAACAGCATGGATTTTTTAGGGAAGATCAACAATTACCAATTTGCTTTGTATTTCGCATGATATAGCCGAATCAATTGATGCAGGCAGTCAAACAGACGTAATATACTTAGATTTTTCAAAAGCGTTTGACCGAATTGATCATAAAATTTTACTTACTAAACTTAAAAATACTGAATTCTCTAACAGATTAATAAAACTCTTCGTACTTTGATGTCAACAGTATGTCGCCCTCAATGGACATACTTCTAGCAAATACCATCAAGGGTAGACTGGAACCGCTATTTTTTATCCTTTTTATCAACGATATTGTGACCTAAACGTAAAATTTTTTTTGCTGATGATATCAAAATTTATACCAATATCAGTGGGATTGCTGATTGCATTTTTGGATATTATAAATAATTGGTGTTTTACTAACAACTTAATGCTTAATATAGGGAAATACAATGTAATATCATTTTCTAATAAACTGTCAATTTGTTTTATATGACTGTTCCGTAGCAGATAGGCTATTTCTCGGTGTGACTCATTTCGCGATCTCGGAGTTTTATTTGATTCAAAACTCTCATTCGTACCTCACATGAATATTATTACTGCCGAAACCTCCAGAATGTATGGATTCATTTTTTACGAGGGACTTTAAAAACATTGTACTAAAGCTATTGTACAATTCTCACGTCCGCTCAAAACTGGAACACGGCTCAATAATTTGGGGACCTGAGTACAATACACACATAGAGAGTCTAGAAAGAATACAACGTGGATTTTTAAAATATGCTTGTTTTTTGAAAGACGGTATATATCCCCACCAGGGCTATCCGCATGAGCAGCTGCTTTTAGAATATGATTCCCTAAAAAATCGTCGTGACTACACCGTTTAGTTACATTATTTAAATTGCTTAATTATAAAAATTGTTCATATATACTAGAAAACTGAAACCTCGTTTAAACTCACGACAACATAATTTACTCTATTTGCCCAAACCGCGCACAAACACTGAAATTTTCACCTCTGTATTTAATGTGTGATAAATATAACAAGAGCTATGACTTGGATTTTTCCATAGCTAATGCTTCTGATGTGCGGCGATCGCTATTGCGTTGACATTATTTCCGCATATAGACGCATGTTGTAGTTTTTAATTTTAGTTTTTTAAGTTTTTTCATCTTCTTTGTTTTTCTTGATTATGTTATATAATATTATATTATAATTTAAGTGCTTGCCCTGCTTTGTAATGGGACTTTGTCCTGTAAAGCAGGTATTTGTAAATAAATAAATAAACTACAATTTACATTCTTAATGTTTAAAATTTAAATATTAGAGACTACTCTAAACTCTTCAGAAATCATACTTTTGTGATCCTTATCAGCTTATAAAATACATTCTTAAATAAAAAAATCTCTTAAGTTAATGAAATATAGTGTTTAAATTTTTACCCAAAACTGTACATTTTGTCTTAGAAAAATTTAATTTTAATTTACTTACTTTAAGCCATTTTGATAAAACATTTAGATCTGAATTAATTGCTACTAATAAGTTTATATCTTCTATACAAATTAATGTGTATATCAATACACTTGTCACTGGAAATTTCAATTGATACTCTTGTTTTTGATATCTGTTACTCAAGTAGTTTTTAAACCAATTTAGCACATTATTAGTGGTTTCGAAAGCCCTAGTCTAGAAAAACTGCTATTGTTGCTTATTCATTGCCCAGCTCCCCCAATTTTCAGCTGCGAACTGCAGTGCTGTTTCGGTCCAATGTTTTTTTCTAAAACCAGATTGCTGTTGTACCAAAATGTTGTTTTCATTTATAAGTTTCACAAACTATTCATATACTACAGATTGTATTAATTTTTCAGTGTCCATCAAAATGTTTACTGGCGTCATTTCATTGAATCTTTTAGAGTTTTTAACTTTAGATATTGGTGTTACATATGAGCACTTTAATTTTTCGGGAATTACAACATATTTTAAACTAAAATTTACCAAATATAATAGTTTTTACGTTCTTATGATTATTTAATATACATACATTTTTCTATTTTGTTTCTTTTTGTACGCATTGTTCAAATTTTTCAATTTCCATTTTTTTAATAAACTAATTTATTGCCGCACATTTTCTGTTTTATTTATTTATTGCTCTAAAATAAATGAGTGTTTAACTGCATATTTTCATAATGTTTAAAGCATATTTGCATGCATATTATTTGATTTTTAAATGCATAATTATCCTATGCCTAAACGGCCATCTATTTTCTGTTATTCAGAAATGTAGAGATCCAGCTGTCTGCAACACCTGTGATTCCGCAAATATCAAAATTATACAACAAACTTTTTATAAAGTCAACTAAGAAATTAATATTAAAATTTGTGCACCGACAAATAAAATGTGGGCCACACATCTTACTATGAATGACCAGAACCTTACAATTTTTTTCGTGTAAAAAGTTTCTGAAAATGTATTTTATTTTTTACATTTTAGTTGACTTCATAAAAACGAGGTTTTAAATTGCATATCTAAACATTCAGTTCAATCTATAAAAAGACTGACAATTCCTTATAAAAGGAAACTTTCATAACGAGAGAAGTTCCGGGTAAAGGAAATTTACCCACTTTTTTAGTCTTTCTATAAGCATATTGATATTATTATATAAATATTATGTTATAAAATCGCATATTATTCATTTGACATTGTTTTAATTGTTCTGTTTTATCTCCATTCAGTAATTGAATCGGCCATATCATTGTTTTCCAAAGCAACTTATTGCTTTT
The DNA here is from genome assembly GCA_030620095.1 of Kuschelorhynchus macadamiae. NCBI lineage: Eukaryota > Metazoa > Arthropoda > Insecta > Coleoptera > Curculionidae > Kuschelorhynchus > Kuschelorhynchus macadamiae. The sequence goes on from JAUTXW010003903.1 coordinate 25,682, forward strand.
CAGTGCCTACTTGTTTATTAGATTGTTTAAAAAAATAAAGGGCGTGCCATTAAACAGTTATATATCGATAACGGAAATGATACGGAAAAATGTAACACACACGTTTTATATTGTGTAATAGTTTTAATGGTTGATTTTTACAAAATGAAATAATAACAGAATGAGCAGTGGCAAGCTATATTTTTTTCTACAAATTGAAACTAATGATAAAATATAAATCGGAGGGGGGTAAAAGAAGAATAGTACGCAAAGGTAGTAGTAGTAAGAGGCCTGTAAGGGAGGGACATCAAAACCGATGCCAAAACATTTGGCAATCTTCGTACCAGCCAGAAGAAAATATAGTTCCCAAGTACCTTTTAAGTCAGTCATCATGTTTCAACAAGGGCAGCCAGGAACATTTACAATGACGCTAGCTTGGCTGTCGCAAGGGAGAGGATCAAGGCTACTCGTCGTGATTTGGATATAAACGTCAGTAAACTTCTATAGGTACACCTAAAATTAGCATATCTGAACCACTATATTGGCTTTCATAGAGGCTCCCTCCTCAAAAGCTTCTATTCAGATATTGGCTGCCATAGATGACTATGGTTGCTCCTGAGCTTTGTTCATAAAAGGTTCCTTAAAAAACGAAATATATTGATGTGAGACATGCTTCTGTCAGATCTAAAAGTGAGTTGGTTAGTTGTCAAAAGTATTGTGGTGACAGGTACTATTGTTGAAATTGAATCATTAAAAGCACATTCGTATATCGCCATTCCACATCGAAACTGTCTAAGATATATTTTTCTCTTTTTTCAATTTCAATTTCTCTACAACATGTGTGGAGCTTCTAATACATGAATATGTTTTTACTGTAAAATTATTATGGATATTTGAAATAACAAGAAGATCCTATTGCACTGACGATAGGTCGAACTGTTATAGGTAGTCCGCAGAACCAGAATATCCAAGAGCTGCTTTGTCATAACGTCTTCTTGTGTTGGCAGGTTAGCTGCGTTTATAGGGTTGGATATTCCTCTTTCGATTTTGTTGGTCGTATCTGTTTGGATTACTATGTAGGTGCTAGCGTCGAAAAACAGTTGTTTCTTTAGTAAACATTTATTGCTTCACGCTAAATATGAATAATAAGAAATTTTTTAAACATTGCACATTTTTTGAAAAAAATTGGAAAATTAAAGAAACATATATAAATATGGGAAACCTGTTATTTTTTTATTTTTAGATATCCATTGGAAAGATACAACGGGACAATAATTTAAAATATTTCTGTAAACCAATATTCATGAATTGGAGAAAAAAATCATACTTTTCTTATACACCGTGTATAAAACTTCACTATTTTTTTGGCGAACAATATGAAGCTGGTTTATGACCAAATATTTTTTTTTGTTACATACTGCCTGACGCATGTTTTTTGTTTGTGAAATATTTAACTTATTATTTAACTTCACAGGTGATAGAGGAGATCTCATAGTCCTGAAAATTGTTTATAAAAAGTTCCTTGAGAAATGAAATAAGTAGATGTAAGACAAACTTCCACTAGGTCTATTAAGTTCTCATTAAGATTATTATGATCCAATATGTCTGATATAATGGAAATTGAGTTGTTGACAGGAACAGTTGCGTATAGTAATTCTACGTCGAAACTGACCAAAATATGTTCGGGATCAATTTCCATTATATCAGACATATTCGATCATAATAATCTTGATAATTGACCTAGTGGAAGCTTGTTTTACATCTACTTATTTCATTTTTCAAGCAGCCTTTTATGAACAATGGTAGCAAATATCTTTATGGAAGCCTTTGAGTATATTGCTCTAACATTCTCTCCACTAAAACCAAGACACTGATTCAGTGTCTTACTTCTACTTGTTTCATTTTTCAAGGAACTTTTTATGAACAAACTTCAGGGGCATCTATGGGATCTCCTCTAGCACGTGTGGTAGCGAAAATCTTTATGGAAGCTTTTGGGGATATTACTCTAATAATCACTCAATTAAAACCAAATCACTGGTTCAGATATATAGATGATACTTTTGTTATATGGCCTCATGGACAGGATAATCTCCTCACATTTTTGGACCAACTTAATCAATATCATCATAATAATAAGTTCACAATGGAAACTAAATCTAATGGAACGATTCTCTTTCTAGATGTATTTCTTTAAAGATAGGAAAATGGTAGACTAGAACATTCTGTGTATAGAAAAACAACGCATACAAATAGACAAGTAAATGTCCCACCACCATCCTGCACAAAAGGAATCGGTTATTAACTCACTAGTATTTAGAGCCATTTCGATTTCTGATCAAGATTCTTTAACATCGAAACTGATCGAAGTTCTGAGAGGGAATGGTTATTACACTGAAGACATTACGCGTTTACTTAAAATATACAGCAATCAAACTCCGCGAAAGGATAATGATAAAAAGCAGCCACCGTTACGTAGTGACGTTCTTCCCTACGTACATGATACTACAGACAAAATAGGACGATTATTTCGGCGATATGTACAATCTAATGTATCTATATGTAAACTAAAAAAATTGGACAATGCTTTCGATCTCCGAAAGATATTGTACCTTTTCAAATAGAAGGAACATATAAAATTCCTTGCTTCTGCGAAAGGAGAAATGTAGGAGAAACAGGACGCTCAATATCAACTAGACTTAAGAAACATGAACGATGTGTCAAAAAGAAACAAATTGTTCAATCTCAGTGGCGGCTTGTGGTAAATTGTATTGGGAGATCAATAACAAATTTAAAAATAGGCATACTTAAAATAAAAATAAATATATTATCTTAAAATTAAGCTTTTAATTCTGTTGAAGTTCAGGTCTACTCTTCGTTCTTTAGAATTGGAAAAATGCTGAATGACGCTTTTGTTAAAATTGCACGCACATTTCTTTTATAAACGATTTCTCGATAATTAACATTGCTAAAGCGGATAGTCTATCTTGGCCCAACTCCTCAACGAAAAACCCCTGGATTTTCAGACAAAGCCGTTTCATCATGGCCACGTAGTGCCAGCTCGAATGCCCCACAAAATTTTACACAATCTATAATTTTGTTTAAAATATAACGATTTTTGGATACATTTTGATTAAAATCTCTAAGGGGTTTTCTATAAGCTGTGTATAGCTGAGTGCGGATATTCAACACGCATGTTTTTTTATTTTTCGTTTTAAGTGTTTTAAGCCTTTAACATCGGTTTTGCACCATAATGAGTCCTACGAGTCCTTAGAAAACAACAAACAAACATACAGTAAAATGAGGTAGAGACTTCACAACCACATATCCAGTTAGATAAATCGTACATACTTTTGCGAAAATTTCGATGAACCTCTTTATTTTTGTCCATACTAGTTTGTCGTATGCTAAGTTCTGGCAAATTGCGACCATTTACCTTGAATTCGGTTATTTTCTTAAAATTAAGTTCCTTAGCACTCTTTAGTTGTTTAATTTTTTGCACTACCGATGTTTTATTTCATCTTCATTCACAACTCAAACATAAACCACCTTGAGATTGGTTATTTTTGCAAAATTAAGTTCGTAAGCACTTTTTAGTTGCCTATTTTTTACACTGGTCACTACCAACATTTTATTTCCTGTATATTTTCAACTCACACATGGATCATAAAAAAATATATATTGCAAAAAACAGTATATAAATCAATTTTCTTCGATTAAAAACGATCCAAACAATATCTAGTTAGAAAATTGACCTTAATGACCCAAATCGCGATTTCATATTCCATTTGCTATCACGTTCGGCTGCCGCTCGGTAGTTGTGAAATCTTCGGGTACTTTCGTCAAGCTTTAAGGTAATCAGGGCAATTCGGACTGCCCAGCCTAGCTTAGTATAGCGTATGTTATTACGCCTAAGGAACGCAACGACATCATTCGAACCGCCCGCGTGCGGCTAATAGTGTAGCGTATTTAACTTTACCCAAGGTTCGCGTTTTATTACAACTATTAGAAGGGACGGTCAAACAAATAATTTATTTTCTGAAAAACCGGGTTACGGTCTATATTACACGTGGAAACCGATCTTAACAGAGTGCCACGGTTCGGCGAACACATGTCGGGTATAAAAGCCCGCCCAAATCTCTCATTCAGTGTTCAGATCTCGTGGAGTAAAGATCCCTGACTGTGCCTGGTGCAATGGAACGCGAAACGTCGGATAGTAATTCCAAGACTGTTTAAACATCGTATTTCTTTCGATTGGTATTGGATAAATCAATAATAAAAGAAAAGGTTGAAATATTGTCTATCGAATATAAACACATTCAAGGAATATGTTAAAAGATAAAATTACCAAAACGAACTTGCTAGAAAATGATATCAACATTGGCAGACGTTTTACTTCAAAGCGTTATTGTTATTGTTATTTTATATTGTTTATATTTATTTTTTTATTAAGTCTGGTGCCGTTTAATCTTCAAATCAGTCCTTTTAGGAAGATACTTTTCTCGTTTTTTTTACTGATGTGTACTGTTTTAGTAAGTAGTAATTTAATTTATAATTATTATTTATATTTATATTTATATCTACGTCGATAATGAGTGTCACTTTTTTTGCAATTTAATCCCCGAAATTTTGATTTGACTCGTACGAATATGAATAATGGCCTATGGGTAAACATCCAACAGATTAAGTGTATGATCAAAGAAGGCATACGCCTAGGATATGACCCAGCTGTTTAATGATGTTTTTCCATATCTAGTAAAAAAATTATAATTTTTTTAATTGCGTTTCATCCTAATTCAAAATATTTTATAGTTAAATCAAGAAAAACATATTTAAGTTTAAGGCAAAAATGCGTTCTCCTAAAAGTATTAATGTTACGTTTCCCATTTTATACAATTCCCTTAATATACGATAGATTCGAAGACCTTGGCTAAAATTAAACGAAAATTAGATAATTAGACTAATTTTACAGTAAGTATGAGGAAACGAATGCATCCGCCATGATTATTTATAATTATCTGGAGTTAATTGTTGTTGTGTTATGTGCTAAATGCTGCAAACATCATTTTTTAACCAAATAGTTGTTATATGTTATATTACTATACATATCTTAAAACTACATGTTAGATCTCAACAGATTTCAAAATTAAAGTAAAAAGAACACATTTTTAGTACCTCTAAAGTCAAAACTAGTGTTCAAACATCTAAGTGTAATTGTAATTGAAATTTCTTTAAGTATTTATTAGAATTTTGAAGACGATCCAACCTTAAATATTTACTATTGTTATTCTATATAGCAACTTAAATAAGGCCTTTAACATGTGTGCTAAAATCTTATACTTTATTTACATCTGTGACATGTAAAAAATTAAATGTTTGGTTGCTTCAGCTAACATCTGCAGACTTTTTCACATTTTTATTATCTCTTTTGTCAATTAAACGAAAACATAAATAAGCATATTTTCCCTATTTAGTAATCTGCACGTGGAGAATCACTATTGCAAGTTAAGTCTGCAATTTTCGAACACCTTCTATATTCTGACTAATTAAAATTGTAATGTCCGATCTGAATACCCAGAAAAAACAAGTAGGTAAACAAGCTATTATAACTGCGCATTAACAAGTAATTTTAAATAGTGGTATTTAATTTAAATTATACTCTTTATATGGTTGTTTTTAAATCTTTGGTCAAACAACGAAGGTTGAAACCAAAAGCACTAAATTTCGCGGATACCTTAGGTAGGGACAGTGGCGCAACTAGACATCGACTTTTGGGGGCTCAAGCCCTGACACTGACACAAAATAATATTGATTGTAGGATAAAACCAATTTTAACCATTTTTTCGTACGGCTGTGATTTAATTATAAACTCCCGATATTGTCTGAGTTTTTATGTTTCGGCTATATACCATTTGATTAATATCTATGACAGCTGTCAGAAAATATATATTTTTTTAATAAATTACTAAGACACTTAACACTTACATAGAACGATGAAACTCGTATATAAAAATTTTAAGGAGTTGAAATAATATATGTTTTACTGGACCTGTTAACAGGAAACCTGCCAAAGTGCCTCCTCCTTTTTGGTCTACCCCGTATACCAGTCCAAGTAGCACATATAATCATATAGGGGCTAAAATGCTGTGATATTTGCTAATATCCCTGGCTAATCAGCTAAAATTGTTAGCCAAAATAACAGTTCTATTGCAGTATAAAGACGGAAATATGGCTAAAGTGGGGAATAATAATTTGACCATAATGGGGTAAAAATGGCCAATTGGACGACCCACTCTTGATTTTATGGTTGGGTTTATTAGCTACTTTTTGACTTTAAAATCGAGCTTTTTTAGCCTTTTTACTAAGAAAATTTATTAAAGAGTCCCTAACGCAAAATACGTTTTTATAGGTAAAAAGAATAAGTTTGTTTTAAGTGGTCAAGTAATGGCTGCTAGGAAATTAGTTTAATTTTAATTTCAATCGTGGCGAATCATAAAAAGCTTTGGGTTATTTTTTAAACAAATATTCCTTGAAATTGGCCACCTTGTAAGCAAATATTTATCAAATGGGAATAATTTTCAAATATAGCAACATTGCCATACTTGGTTTGCCTTTAGTACTCGCTAAAAAATGGCTAATTTAAGACACAGGAGCCAGCGTCACAAAATTAAACGACGATTACCCCAAGTCGGCGTATTTCTATAATATGTGGTGAAATATTTAATCTTTTTATTAGACATTTTGTATGGTAAATAATTTATATTTGGTTTTTCTAAATATAGCTTCAGTTTGGTTAAGTATAGTTTTATAGGTTATAAACGTAAATTTGAAAATGTGGCATTTTTTGGCAATATTAAAGCAAAAATAAGCGAAATAAAACTACCCAATTTTAGTTTAATTTTGAAACAAAAATATGATAATCAAAGCCATATTTTTTCCTCTCAATTTTGGTTGTCTTAAAATGTCATAATCTGGCATTCTTATATACCTATTATTACTATCATTAAACTTACATACTTGCTAAAATATGTTTGGTTGGCGTTTGGGAAAAATGCCTACTTATTGATTATATTCTGACCTCGATTTCTATTGATTAAAAATGCCATATTCTGGCATTTTAAATAGCTGTGCTTATTATAATTTAACTTCAATACTTACTAGAATATATGTGGTTACATTGTGGCAAAAAAATTGACAGATATTTCTACTTTTTGGCCATCCAATATTACAAAAAAAAAGTTGGAGGTTTAATTATCCTATAAAAGGTATTTTTTGGCCAAGTAATTATGCTATAGCCTATCTACATTAAAAACTGCTACCTTTGGAGTCAAAAAATCTAATTTGAAGCGAGCTTTCATGGCTAGAAAACAAATTAAGAATCATTTGCCAAAATTTGACAAATCTCTGGTTTTTTTTGTGTTTTTTATGGATAACTGTTAGCCAAAAAAGCTCATCAGCTAATTTGCGCTACTTGGGAGACGAACATGGTTTTGATACAAAAAATGAAACAGAAGTTTCGCCGTTTTTTGGAATATCACCTCAATTTTATTTTAAATATGTATAGTCGAGAAAGATTAAGTATCTACATCAATGACTTCCATGATTTTTCAATGTTAGAACACTTTCCCCACCTATTTCTGTTTTCAGTTTGACTATTATCGGTTTTGCGTAAACAAAATATGATTTTTTTAATCTTTTAAACCCTTTAAAAACTATCGCTTACACTTTTCACTGTTTCTCAAACTTTTATGATCCATAACTTCAAAATTAGCGCGCCCTTACGTTTCCGTAAGCCCAGATAGTGTCCAATTAAATTGGTCAAAAGTATACAATATGCTAAATTAGAAAAAGCCTTTGTTTATTTCTTAACTAAAAAACGGAAGATGCAAGAGAAAAATAAACTATGCTATGGATGAAAACCTTTTTATCCATTTTTATAAACAAAATGGAGTTTAACTGTTTTGTTTGGCCCTCGCCAATGGCCTGACGGGGGGGCTAATTTTGGGGTTGGGGGGACTAAGCTCCCCCTAGCCCCCCCCCCCCTAGTTGCGCCACCGGGTAAGGAATAGAAGAACTTGTGTATACATTCTTTTTCTACGACTGTAATGAAAATGTCCAAAAAGTACTGAATCAGCAGGGTCTGAAAACGATTAATTTCCTATGTCGTTGGAGATCATTTCCCATGGCTCAAATTGGTTCGTCGTTTTTTGTCAGCTCCGTGTGCAAAATATAGCCTACGTCATATTTTATTTTATGCAACGATATATGGTTGGTGGTTCCTCAGTTGGCATCTATTATTTCTGTTCTACTTTTCAATAACATAGTGTCAAAAATTTTTTTTCTAGGATCGATCGTGTCAAAAATGACAGCTTTTTAAACTATTTTTGTTGGGAAACGTGACTGTTTATACCACTTTTAAGTTTATTGTACAGGGTGGCCATTCTATGGTGATACAGTACCTTATCTAGAAAACGGTAATACTAACGACAAAAAGTTAAATACAAAAGTTGTTTGGATTCAATTAAATTTTTATTTTATTTCACTTTTGTTTATACAGGGTGTTTCGTTTTGACGTGACACATGTCAACTTTCTTAATTTAAATGGACATCCTATATATTATTACATGTTTCGATTCTACTCTTAATTTGCGAAAGTTTTTATGATAACATCTATATTTGAATTCTTTATCGTTTTTGAGTAAATTGAGTTTTTAGAATTTTTTTTAAAAAAACATATTTTTTAAAAAAAAATTTTTACCTCTAAAACTTTAATGGAACTGACTAATATCCTAAACATACATTACTAAGGGTTCAATTCAACGATTTTCCTTGCTGGTCTTACCAATTAATATACAGGGTGTTAAAAATAGAGAGCAAAACAAACTGAACTTTAAATGTAAAAATCTCCTGTTTTCCAAATATCACACCCTGTATATTTTTATTTCATCTGATTCAGCGTTCAATTACCTATCATTACTCATATGTGTGTCCTGTACCTAAAATGAACAGTTTCGATTTTATTAGCCGTTTTATGATTTATCCCGGAATTTTGCCAGTAAATGAGATCTGAAACTAAAAAAAATCAGGATAGGCTTAGGAAATAACCTAATGCAATTGTTGACTTAAGTTGACATTTGCTCTATTTGTCGTTTTTGTCAAATTTTTGCTGCGAAATTTGTTAAAAAATGGCTTTATATAGTTTAAATGAACGTTTGAAATTATACAACTGTTTCATAAAAAATAATAAAAGTCTAGGGTTAGCTCTTTGAGAATATTCGAGGGAATATCCTAATAATCGAGTTCCCTCCAGGACTATATTTTTTCGAATTGTGCGTGATTTGGAAAATGGTGTCCCTAAAAACTCTAAGAAAAATCGTCCCAATTTTGTCCTCACTGAGGAAGAACAACTGGAGATTTTACTTTATTTCGAGGAAGATGATGAAAGATCCCAAAGAGATGCTGACAGAGACATTGCAGGTGTCAGTAGAGGAAGTATTCAAAAAACACTGCAGGTGAATGGTTATCATCCTTAAAAATTTCTTCCAACTCAGTTATTATCACAATTAGACTTTAATGAAAGATTGACTTTTTGTTGTGATATTATGGACAGGCAGTTCGAAAATGTGTTTTTTTCAAAAGTGCTTTGGACTGATGAGGCCTCATTTAAAACGGCGGGTATTTTTAATCGGAAAAACACTCATTACTGGTCTCAAACTAATAAACGTCTAATAAAAGCAACTAAAAAACAAGGCCGTCAAACCGTAAATGTGTGGGGCGGAATTATTTGCGACCGTATTATCGGACCAATATTTTTTGACAGGTCGTTAAATGGCGAAAGATACTTGGAGCTGCTTAGGAATGAAATCATGCCACTTATCAACGACTTGCCAGCAAATATTCCAGAAAATATCATTTTTCAGCAGGATAGCGCCCTTACCACACGGTTGCACCGGTAGTAAATTTCCTTAATTAACATTTTCCATTGTGGATAGGAAGACATGGTTTAGTATCCTGGCCACCATAAAGCCCTGATTTAAGCCCTTTAGACTTCTTTTTGTGGGGTGCACTAAAAAATAAAGTTTATAAAAATAGATCTAATAACAGAAATGAGCTAAAAATAAAAATCAGGGAAGAGATCAATAATTTTAATGCATCTAATTCGGTAAGGAACGCTATTCGAAAATTGGAGGCTATTTACACTTCATGTATCGCAATGGACGGTGGCCACTAATACTCAGTTAGTTATTAGTTATACCGTGTGGCACAAGATATTTTTTTTGTCTCTCCCTTATTTTCGTAAACATTAAATAACAAGAACATAAATAACATAATATTTCACTTTTATTTGTATTTTCTAACATTATTTATAGTCGCTATCTGTGTTAAGGAAATGAGAATAAGGCTTAGTTTACGACATTTTTGTTTTAGCCCACTTCATCTGTTTACTTATATTAAAAAAAAAATAGTCAAATCAGAAAACGGCTAATAAAATCGAAACTGTTCATTTTAGGTATAGGACATATATATATGAGTAATGATAGGTAATTGAACGCTGAATCAGAGGAAATAAAAATATAGAGGTTGTTCTATTTGAAAAACAGGAGATTTTTACTTTTAAAGTTCTGTTTGTTTTGCTCTCCATTTTTAACACCCTGTATATTAATTGGTAAGACCAGCATGGAAACTCGTTGAATTGAACCGTTAGTAATGTATGTTTAGGATATTAGTCAGTTCTATTAAAGTTTTATAGGTAAAAATTTTTTTTAAAAAAATATGTTTTTTTTTTTAAATCTAAAAACTCAATTTACTTAAAAACGATAAAGAATTCAAATATAGATGTTATTATAAAAACTTTCGCAAATTAACAGTAGAATCGAAATATGTAATAATATATAGGGTATCCCATTTAAATTAAGAAAGTTGACATGTGTTACGTCAAAAGGAAACACTCTGTATAAGTAAAAGTGAAATAAAATAAAAACTTAATTGAATCCAAACAACTTTTGTATTTAACTTTTTATCGTAAGTATTACCGTTTTCTAGATAAGGTACTGTATCACCATAAAATGGCCACCCTGTACGTCATCCTTGACAACGTGCTATAATAGATATTTACGATACAAGTGGGACAAAAGCGTTATTAAATGTGTAACCATACAAGTATGTTAATAAGGATGTATCATACGTGTATCAAAATTTTATTTAGATTACCAATGAAATATTTAGCAACCAACTAACTAGGTTTTTGTTCCAAATCATTAGAAAATAAAGCTGTCAAACAATTTGTAATCTTTCACAAAATTCGGAACGGTTTCATACATTTTCAACATGAGCGATTCAGGTCTTCCATCCGACATCGAAAAAGGGGCTACCGGCGTAATTTCCAGTGTTCTTCCCGAAAAATCACGGGCAAAATATGATACTGAGAAATGGTGTGAAGAAAAGAACATAAAAACTATTTCCAGTGAGAAGGCATTGTTACCATATTTTAATGATCTATCCAAAATTCAAAAACCATCCTCTCTTTGGACATACTATTCAGTGTTGCGGGATGTGAGACAGAAATACTGTCGACATTATTAAATATTCGCTTTCAATTGCGCTTTTAAAAAGAAAGTCGAAAGGATATAGACCTACAAAATCGAAGATATTACTGAAAAACAATAATGGTGTTTTTTTGCAGGAAGCTGGTGATAACAAGTTTTTTTATGGCGAAAGTAGCACTTGTTGCTGCACCAGCAGGAGCATGTAAAAGAGAAGAGCTGACAAACTTACTCTCGGAAAATGTGAAAGATGAAGGGGCTTGTTTTCGATTTGTAATACCATTCACGAAAACAAAAGTAACTCGAGAGTTTTTTGTAACCTCAGGAGAATTTGAAGTCAAGCCCTAAACGCGTTGATCATGATCGTTTCTTTGTGTGCTATAAGAACGGTAAATGTACAAAACAGCCATTGGGAATAAACACTTTTGGAGGCTAAGGCTATTGTTTGATTTTAGAATTATCCAATCTAGAACAATATACCGGCCACTGCTTTAGAAGGTCTTCTACATCACTAAGTTTTAGCCAACACCGGAGTGGATATTTTGACCGTCGGTAATAACGTTGAAAATGTAGGAGAATTTAGTAAGAAGAGTGTGTGTGAATGTGTGGTGTGTGTCTTAATAATAAAGAGATTTTCAACATTAAACTTGGCTGATTAGCTTCAAATTATTTCCAAAGGAAAAGCAAAACCACCTATGAAAAATTTAACCACAAAAATGAAAAAGTGTATTAGACATATTTATCCGAAAAAACAATACGAACAATTTAAATGGCTAACAGGGTGTGAAAATATAAGTAAATTATTTTGTTGGCCATGTTTACTTTTTGAAAATGAACAAGGTCTCTGGAATAAAACTGCTTTTTCCGATTTAAACAATTTCAAGCTGTAAAAAGACACATTATGTCCAAAGCGCATTTGTAGGCAGTCATAAAAGAAAAAGTCTTCGGCAAAACCAGAATTGAACACACCCTTAACAACCAGTTGGAAATTAGTCACCGCCAACACAATGAACTAGTCGATAAAAATAGGCAAATATTAAGAAGAACTATCGATGTTGTTTGTTTTCTCGGGCAGCACGAATTGGGATTTAGAGGTCATGACGAAACAACGGTTTCTTCAAATAGAGGAAATTTTCAAAATTTACTTAGTTTAATGGCTAAATATGATAATTGCTTAAAAAATAATTTAGAGTAGTCTATACCATTATTCCAAAAAGAATTAAGCAGGAGATTGGCGAGGCGCGGTTCATTGGTATTGTTCTGGACGAAACAACTGATATCACTAATTTTATCCAATTATCTATAGTAACACGCTACGTTAAAACAGACGGAAGTATTCAAGAGCGATTTTTAGGTTTTAAGAATGTGTCCGAAAATCGTACAGCAGATGCATTATATACCGTAGTTTATAACGTTACTAAAGAAATTAGTAACTAAGTAGTAAATTGGAGAGAAAAAATTAGTTGCTTAAAGCTATGATGGAGCTGCAGTGATGGCAGGACAATTAGGGGGTCTGCAAGCTAAAGTTCGAGAAACTTTCCCAAGTGCTGTGTTTGTCCATTGTTTTGCTCATAAATTAAATTTAGTTTTATCCCAGTCCATCAATCACATTAAAGAGTGTAAAGTATCTTTCGTTACTTTAAGTGGCATGGCTGCTTTTTTTTCCAAGTCAACAAAACGTACACAAGCTTTGGATTCCATTGTCCACAAAGATTGCCCAAAGTAGCTCCCACTAGGTGGAACTATAATGGAAGACTTGTGTTAACAGTATCTGAAAATTGTGAATCACTGATTGAACTATTTGAGAATATAATAGAAAATAATGAAACGTGGGACTCAGAAGCAATAAATAGTTCGAGGGGGTTTTTGGACCGTTTTAAACGAGATTTTAATTTATATTATTCATTTTCAATCAATATTATTATCTTATAGCAGCATTTTGTGATACTAATTTCTTTTATTCCCGACTAAAATCAATAATTGTTTCTAAACGCAATTATTTGCAGAATATTTAATAAACAATTTTAAGTTTGTTGAAGTGTTGCAATTTAAATCTTGACATGTTAATTAATTTGTTTCATTATCAACTGTACGTGTATACAGAAACCACGTTTAATGTTTTTAAACGCAATTATCTGCAAAATATTACATCTGAGATATTATTAGTAACGAAGTGTTGCAATTTAACTCTTGAGATATTAATTTCGGGATTGTGTCTATTCTGATTGATCTGAGATCGAGGTATTTATTCTATTTCGCTAATTACGTATTGTGCCGAGGTTATTTTCTGCTCGGTCATGTGGCGAAGGTAAGAAAATATTTACTTTGGAAGGTAACAAGATATCGGTGGCTAAATATATATATATATATATATATATATATATATATATATATATATATATATGTTGATTTTCAGTCCTTCACGGATGGAAAAATATAATGTGTTTTCATTCCGGGTGTACATCCGTTCACTACTGTCGTTCTGAAAAGAACAGTTTTGCTGACGTTTCGCCAAAATCACATTTGGCATTTTCGAAGCTTTCTGGCGTCCTAATAGAGACTGTTTTTAGTCTCTATTCGGATGGATATATATATATATATATATATATATATATATATATATATATATATATATATATATATAAAACGAAACCAGTAACGGTAAGGATTACTCCTTCACCATTTTGTCGAGAATCGACCAAAACCATGACGCTATGTTTGTTTCCAGGGCCAAGGTGCCATCTGCTACCGTGAATCTGCCCGGCAAGGCTCATCAGGCAGTTTCCTTGGGGGGTATCGGTATTAAAACCGAAATACCCAAACCCTGAAACAAACAAGGTGTCATGTCATTCGACTTTGAAAGTCGAGATATATATATATATATATATATATATATATATAAATATATACATATATATTTATTCACACAATACATACAGAGTAATAACTCCAAATCGTACATAAAAAAAAAGTCTTAACTAAAGATAATCAAAATCAATCCTTGGTGCTTCTAACTAATGCTGATCTTTAATTCTACATTTAAATACCTCAAAGCTGAACTTAAAAAGATCTATTTCTCTAAAATTATCGTTATAGTTCCTCATAAGCCTATCAGTAAAGCACTGGTCCATGCCATAATTAGTTCGATGATACATATTTTGAAAGAGGTTCCTAGATCTTGTTCGCCTTTGAGGTATGCGAAAATAAATTTTAGACAGTAGATGGCTGAAATCAATTGTACCATTTAGGAGCTTATGCAAAAAGCATGCTAAAGCATTATGCCTTCGTTTTTGTAGGCTTTCAATTCCAGCAAGTTGAATGCCTGTTGCATAAGTTAGGTCCTTAACAATTAGAATTAGGTTAACAATTAGAAATCTGAAATGCCTTTGGCTTGGTTGATGTCGGTCTGGAAATTGTTCTTCGTATGAACGCGCAGCTGCTTGTGTATTTCTATTTGCTTTAAAATAAAGTTCTATCATATCCAAATTCTCTTCGTTGGAATAATTACCCTCCATTTTAAATAGTATAAGAAACTCAAATAAACTTTGTAAAAACTCGGCACAATGAGAAAATGATAACAAGTACTATTCAGGAACACAAAATGATTGTTGACATGCGGCATTCTTTTGTTTCATTATGGCCGCCATGCGTAATCAAAGCCTACTTAAAAAAAAACAATTATTTTGGTTTTTAGAGCTCAAGAAAAATAATAATCTTACCTTGTTATACATCATTGGAAAGCTCTTAAAAAGATCTTTCCAAAAATACAATAATCCAATATGGCGTCGGTAAGAAAATAAAAAGTTGATGCCAATATCTCAAAAACAATTGAAGCTAGAAACTTCGTTTTACCTACATAATGTTCCTCTAATAAAAGTGTCCTAATAATGTATAAACCATAAAACCATAATACGAGTCGTTTAGAAGCTACAAAAGGGCAAAAGTTGAAAATGCACCATTTTGATTTTTCCCAATTATCTTGAAAACCACAAAAGATATCCTAAACTTCAAAACGTCATCAAATTTGTAATAAAATTCTCTAAAACTTTCCTAATTTAACCCACCCCACCCTGTAGCTATAGCGGTTTACGAGATAGCAATGCATGTAAGCCAAATTTGGGACACATTGTATATATATATATATATATATAATTTTTTTTATTATAATTTCATGTATACCGGGTGACCCAAAAACCAGTTATGACAGTTAACTTCATTTTTTTAAATGGGATGTTCCATTTTTTATTTTATTTTAGGATTCCACTGAAAATTGTGATCACATTTCAAGTATCATAATCTAAATATGTCTAAATTAAGTTGTATAAAAAATAAATTTTATTAAAAAAAAAGGCTTAACTTTAAATAGTAAATGTCTAGATGATAAAATTAATTAATTTAATTAACCCACCCCACCCTGTAGCTATAGCGGTTTACGAGATAGCAATGCATGTAAGCCAAATTTGGGACACATTGTATCTATATATATATATATATATATATATATATATATATATATATATATATATATATATATATATATATAATATTTTTTTTATTATAATTTCATGTATACCGGGTGACCCAAAAACCAGTTATGACAGTTAACTTCATTTTTTTAAATGGGATGTTCCATTTTTTATTTTATTTTAGGATTCCACGGAAAATTGTGATCACATTTCACGTATCATAATTTACATATGTCTAAATTAAGTTTTATAAAAAATAGATTGTATTAAAAAAAGGCTTAACTTTAAATAGTAAATGTCTAGATGATAAAATTAAGTAATATTAATTTAAAAATTGTTGAAATTAATCACCAACAACATCCTGACAATATCCTAGGCGATCTTCAAATTCTTGCAAAGCATTGTGCACTACTTGAGTTTCTGACAATCTAATTTTCTGTCTTATTCGGTCTTTAAGGTCATCAATATTATCTTTTCTCATACACTGAAGATTTTAGGTACCCCACAGATAATCTAACGGGGTCAATTCAGGGGATCTGGCAGGCCATTCTATCGGACCCCGTCTAACAATCTACCTACCAGGGAAAACAGTATCTAAATATTCTTAATATGAATTACGTTCAGATATGAACGGCACCTAGTGCTAAATTTTGCAACTTTTAGATAAAAAAAATATTTAAGAAAGCGCAAAAAATAGATGCTATTTAAACAAAATCCTAAGAATATGTAATGAAAAATGAATAAGAAGTAATTTAATGTTTGTTTATTTGCGAAATATTAATATGAAGAAGTAAAAGTTCCAGTTGCACCAATTTCCCCTACTATGTTTTGCTTGTAACACGTGTTTCAAGAGTTTGACCAAGAGAGAAAACGGCCGGCCCACTACCTCAGAAAATGTGCAGTTAAATGTGTTACTATCAGTTGAAGAAAACAGAACATACTTATAAAGTTCAGTTAGTTCACGAACTTAATGAGGACGACTCGGATAGGAGAATGCAATTTTTCTGATATAATGATGGGGAGATGCAATGACCCTCAATTTTCACGAAGAATCTTGTTTTCGGATGAGCAACGTTTTGCCCAAACGGAAGTATGAATAGACAAGACACACAATACCCCCAAAAAGTAAATGTATGGGCTGGAATTATTGGAAACAGAATTTTAGGAGAGACTTTAACTTGAGAAAGATATCTAGAATTTTTAACATTCGATTTGATACCTGCGCTTGCTGTATTGTATGGTATACTCGCCCGATTCGTGAATATTTAGATACTGTTTTCCCTGGTAGGTGGATTGGTAGATGGGGTCCGATAGAATGGCCTACCAAATCCCCTGATTTGACCGCGTTAGATTATTATCTGTTGGGTTACCTAAAATCTACAGTATATGTCAGTGGCGGCTCGTGAGTATATTGAAGGGTGAGGCTACATGAGGTTAATTTTGTTTAAATGTGAATAAATTTCCACGTCACCCATGAGGTATTATTCTGCGACGCGTTGACCTTTTTTTTTAATGGAGGTCATCGCCAATAGCCCTACTAAACCATTAAAAACTAAAAAAATAAACTCTAAAAAAAGTAAATAAAAAGTAAACAAAACAAGTAAAATATGTACACCTATCACTAAAATATAGCGGTGATTGCGATAATAAAAACATAATTTAGTTTATTAAAACTTAAAATAAATAGTTGTATGAAATAAGATAAAAAAACTACTTTTTGTACATTAAATCTATACGTCTGTCTTTTAAGGTTGCAAATTTATCTATAATTTGGTCGTAAAAGTTTTGGTCTTCACTAAGTTCTGACAGTAATTCCTGCTCTATTGACATCATTGCTAAACCCGAAAGCCGTTCTTGTGTCATTGTGTTTCTTAAGTAGGTTTTGATCCGTTTAAGACATGAAAAATTTCGTTCGGCCGATACACTTGTTGCGGGAATAGTTCAAACTAAATTAAAAAGCCTATATGCTCCCGCAAAAATTGCTTTAAAATCTTTAAATAACAAAGCTAGACTTTTTTCGACATCTAAATTTGAAAATTGTTCAACCCTATACAATACAGAAAGCTCATTCTTTAATCTATCTCTGTCAAAAATGTTTGGATAATTTTTTAATAAATTATTTAATAAGTCGTCTGGAAAGCATTTAACATATTCCGAATATTTTATTTAATTATACAATCTATTATTTCGAAATATAATATTTTATATTTAGTAAAAATATCAAAGTCGCTAGAACATTGCCCTCGACGTGTGTTAGTTGGCAGAATAGTGGCTTTTTTAGCAATATTGAAAAGTTCTTTGAAATGGTCCTCGTCTCTAAATTCAATAATTCGTTGCTTGGCAAGGTTTATTTGCGAAATGCAGTAATTTATATCTAAATGCTTTAACTGTAATATTTGAAACAGTACATCAATGCAACTAAAAATTTGTTTATAAATATGCGTTAAAAGGCAAAATTCGAAATCATTAAAATGCTTTAGAAATCCTTTTGCACCATTAATAGATTCTGTTCCAGAACTTAAGTCATTAATAATAGTTTCAAATACTATAATTAAATTGTCCCATTCATTAGCCACTAAGTTTAAAATTTTAGACCGTGTATACCATCGCGTTTCTACAGCTCGCGGAATTCTTTTACCTACTATCTGATTAAGCACAAAAGACCGTTTTGGTGATTGGTGGAAATAATTTGGTATTCCTAATAAAGTGGCAAAAAATATACGACTTTGGGTAATCAGTTTTGTTCCCTGTTGTAAAACTAGATTTAATCTGTGGGCGCAACAATAAGTAAACATAGCTAAAGGAGCAATAGATCTAACTTTTGTTTGAAGCCCATTTATTTCACCTGCCATAACACTAGCCCCATCGTAACACTGCGCGACCAATTTATTTTTAAAGTCATAAGGCTCTAAGCTGTTTTGTATTAAATGAAAAAGGCTCTCTGCTGTTCTATTATCGCTAACGTCAAAAAATCCTAAAAATCTTTCTTTTAAAGATCCGTTGGTCACATACCTAACTGTTATCGAACACTGTGATTTTTCTGTTATATCAGTACTATCATCCGCAATTACGCCAAAAAAACAACAATCGGTGTCATTAATTTCTTTTTTTATATATTCTTGAATATAGTCATGTATGCAACCAATTAGTTCATTTTGTATAGTCTTAGATTGTCCCGTAAAAATATTACTAAATTTAGCACAATGTTCAGTAAGTTCTGCATTTCTTTTTATTAAGCATGCAAATATTTCCTTAAAATTGCCACGGTTAAAAGAATCTGTTGTTTCATTATGACCTCGAAATGCCAAGTCCTGTTTACCCAAAGTAATAGTAACATCAATTAAATAATTAATAATAATTTCAATATAAACAATTTTATTAAGACTTGTTTTATATATTTTCCAGTCTTGTAAGTGCTACCGAATTTTTAATATGCTCTCTTGAACTTTCATGCGATTTTACTGCTCGTGAAAAATTTTTTAAATCCGAATAGCCTGAACCAATTATTTTTGACGCAACCTATAAGTTTCGTACCAAGATATTTAAAAAGTTCTTGAATATTTTTTACCTTGCCTATTACCGTTAAATATTGCTAAAATTTTCGGCGTCGGACGGCTACCTAATATCTGTTTCTTTTCAGTTTCGCTTCTTCTTAAAAAAGGCGTTTCAATTAATGAAGCAATAATGTCGTGAATAGGATTCATTTCAAAAGCAAAAAGCAAATACAAAAACGGTCCAACTTACCAAATCAAAACAAAACAAAAACATACTCACGCGTATTTATTCACCTTAAAAGACAGAACGCCCTC
Organism: Kuschelorhynchus macadamiae; assembly: GCA_030620095.1. Lineage (NCBI taxonomy): Eukaryota > Metazoa > Arthropoda > Insecta > Coleoptera > Curculionidae > Kuschelorhynchus > Kuschelorhynchus macadamiae. The sequence continues at coordinate 45,476 of JAUTXW010003903.1, forward strand.
AATCAGCGATTATCGCAATCTATTTCCTATTTTTTTCTCAGCCGCACGCACCACGTAAAAAGAAGCCGTTGGAATATTTCGCTAGTCATGTGATTTAAATAACCAATAAAAGCATATCCAAGCTACAGATTTATCGCCTCAAGAATGCAATAGAAAACGCGTGCATCGGCAATCGCCATCCGGCTCTGTCGTAATCAGGTGACTCGCCGGCATCGGCACCGACCGTTGATAAATAGGTCAGAAGTCGAAACTTTCCAAGCTAAAATTATTTCGCCTCATTCGAGAGCACTTTCTTTAGGAATGGGTTTGCACGGATTGCACGGTCGGTTTTTTGATGTGGTCAGAATTTATTTTCTAAAATATTTATTATGGGATTATATTTTGTTTTTTTTTTATGTTATTATGTTGTAAAACTGTTAAAAAGTATATTTCTAATTGGTCAATAGATAAAAAGTTATATAAAAAGAATTCTCTTTTCCTTTATTTTGGGGGCGAGGCGCGGCCTCAGAGGCCTACCCTGACGAGCCGCCACTGGTATATGTTAATAGATCCAACAATATTGATGACCTTAAAGAGCGAATAAGAGAGGAAATTAGATTGATAGAAGCTCAAGTAGTGCACAATGTTTTGGAAGAATTTGAAAATGGCCTAGGATATCGTCAGGATGTTGCTGGTGATCAATTTCAACAATTTTAAAATGAATATTATAAGTTAATAGATTACGATACATGAATTGTGATACAAATTTTCCGTAGAATCCGACAATTAAATTAAAAAATGGGATATTATATTCAAAAAAATTTGGTTAACTGTAATAACTTGCTTTTCCGTCACTCTGTATACATGAATTTATAATAAAAAAAACGGCAATTAAAATTAAAAATCGACGGGTTCGTGCGTCTTTTCGAGAAAAAAATACCTGATTTTTAAATGAATTTATTCCAACCTTTTCGTTCGCACTGTATATATTGTTAATGTCTTGAGATATTAATTTTGGTATTGTTTTTATTCTGATTGATCTCAGACCGAGTTATTTATTTTATTTCGGTAATTACGTATTGTGTCGAGGTTATTTTCAGCTCGGTCATATAGCGAACGTTGAAAAATATTTGCTTTGGAGGGTAACAAGATACCGGTCGCAATGTTTTTCATGGAAATAAAGTGGAATATCCACCTACTTATTGAAATTAATTTCATTTGCATTTTGCTTTAATGTTGATTTATGGCATTTCCGTATTTGTGTTGGAAGGTGTGGCATTTTATAGCGACACCAGAGCATTAATATTAGAAACAATTTCTAATAATATACACACGTGGAAGTTTGTTATTTCATTACCTTTATTTATCTATCAATAATGTGAAAGGATAAGCGTTTAAAGTTTAAAAAACATTAGTTTAAAGAACAGATCATTTGTCCACCCGCGTCCTATAACATACAACAAAGAGAACAGGGAAAGAAAAGAGATAGATGCTTTGGGATTTATAGAAGCAACACCTTCGTCCTCACGTAGAAAAATCGAGAAGAAAATTGGTTAAAAGGAAAAACGGCGAAAGGATCTTTAAGAAATTTAAGTATCATCCATACACAAATTTAATATAGTGCAACATTTGCATCATGGCGATACCGAGCGTCTATCACTGTTTTGCCAGTGGTATTTGCAACAAATCGATAGTAACGATTTATTTGGCAGACTTGTTATCTGGTCAGACGAATGTTTTTTTTAATTGAGGGAATTTTTAATCGTCACAATACGAGGAACTGGCATAGTGAAAATTAGAATTTAACGTTTGAAAGGGCACAACAAGGATGCCTTGGAGTTGGGGTGTCATGTTTTATTTTAGGCAGACATATAGTTTATAGCAGAGTGCTCAAACTTGAACTGCTGGCGATCTACCTCAATATTTTTAGACTACTTACGATCGACTCTGAGAGGCTGCAAGTATGTGTGATGCAGGGTTGTCGTACATACACGATACATACACCCTACCTACCTACCTACCTACCTAGGTAGGGTGTACCGTAGCATATATAGATATTAGCTCTCCGCACAATATACATTATTTTAGTCAAGGTTTGGGTTAGGTTTAGTTAGGTTCTTCTCTACAATATCAATGAAAAAACACATAGTTATTCAAAATAGCGAGTTTATTGGTTGTTACAAAACAAAAGAGTTACATATGGTGTTAAACCTAACTAAGGAGTGACTTTGGATGTTGAAGCGTGGCACTGCATGTCCTCAGCATACTTTTCATAAAATGGTACGTAACCACTGAGTGCTAATCGCAAGCATGATGACATATGATCGTCAATTAGTCGATTGCGATATTTTGACTTAATTATCTTCATTTCAGAAAATGCAGACTCGCACAAGTAAGTTGACCTAAACATTGCTGAACACCAGAAATTTGTATCAGATGCTGTAGCTTTGAGATGTATATTTGATATAATCTGCACCAACTCATTTTCAACAGAACATGAATTCATATTAAACTGAATTGCTATTTCAGTAGCTAATTTCTCAATGTTTTTACACGAAAAAGGATAACTCATAAATATGCTACATTTGCCAATTTACTACAATCATAAAAACGCATTTCGAATTGTCCCAAAATATTTGATAATTCAGCCTCATAGGTATCATAATTCCACTGAGGAATCCTTGCTTTCAAAGACGGAAAATGTTTCAGATCCTCTCTTTTCAGTTGATCTATCATAAGTTGCAATTTACTTTTGAATGCGTTTACTGCGCTAATCATATCAATAACAGTTTTTCCTTTACCTTGAAGCTCCAAGTTAATGGTGTTTAAGTGCATTGTGATGTCAGTCAAAAATGCCAAATCAGTCAGCCATTTTTCGTTTTTCAACATCTGAGTGTCATCACCTCTTTCGTCTAGAAAAGCTTTTATTTCGGGCAATAATTCTTGAAACCTTTCTAGGAATTTTCCGCGACTCAACCACCTGACGTCCGTGTGAAGAACTAAATCAGTGTGTTCAGCTGACTTCCTATCTTCCAACTGCAACTTAAAGACCCGCCGTTGCATGCTACGTGCACCGATGGAATTCACATTTTTTGTTGCAATGCCCATAATTTCCTCCGTGTTTAAAACTTTTGAACACAAAACTTGATGTATAATGCAATGGATTGAAAAAAAATGAAGGGAAATCTTCATTAGCTCGACATAATGCCACAAAACCGTTTTTGTTTCCAGTCGTTGCTGGTACTGTATCGGTTGTAATGCACACTAATTTATATATTGGTAGCTTGCAGTTTTTTACAAAATTGAAGAAAACGTGATATATATCTTCGCCACGGGTTTTCCCCTTCAGAGGAATGATTGGAGGAATGATTGTCATTCCTCTGAAGGGGAAGTTCCTTAGCCAACATGTCATTGAATAGCATCCGAATAAAAATACACAGCTGGGCAGTGTCTGTCATATCGGTGGATTCGTCAAACTGTAAAGAAAAGTATGTACATTCCATGATATGATTTTTTAGTTTATCTGCCATGTCCTGACTCATGACTTCAATACGCCTTGTGACAGTGGGACGAGATAACTGAAGTTCTCTAATAGCAGACATGATTTCTGTTTTATTTTTAAAATCTCCAAATAAAGTCTCACCCGCTTCAATAAATGCTTCCATCACAGCCGATCCATCTTCGAATGGTTTCTTGTATTTCGCCAATATATGAGATATTTTAAATGACGCGATCGTAGCAGCTTTTGATTGTTTGGCTGGTCTTGTGAACATGGTTTGTTCTTTTTTCAAACAAGATATCAAATCACGTACTTTTCGTTTTCTTAATTCACTCTGTGGTGGAAAATCGTTTTCATAGTTTTTATGAACCGTTTTATGATCTAAGTTACCACGCTTAGGTATTGCAACTGACGCACGACAAAGAAAACAAATGCACTTATCCTTCACCATACAAAACAAAAATTCTTCCTCCCAATCGTTATTAAAATGATACGTTTTAGATTTCTTCGCTGCACTTATTTTGTACTATTTAATAATAAACTTTGTATCGACGTAGTATTGCCTTCAAGTTGCAATTCAGAATGACTCCAATTCCTGCAGGCGCAACATTTATGTCGGCGTGAACGAAAGTCTCGAATGTTCCCGTCAAACGCGCCGCCCGAAATTTCTAGAAAAGCGGCAAGAATAAAAAACGCGGCTTTTCTTTGACAAGTACCGCGCGTTACGGAATACATTTTTGTAGTTTAGTTAAGTACCTACTTATTAAAAAAAAATTTCTGCTCGAGATCTACTCAAAAAGCACTCCCGATCGACCGTTTGAGCACCCCTGGTTTATAGTATTTTTAAAGGAGGTCTTACAGCATGTAGATACCTAGAAATCCTTGAGAAAGATATTCCAGAACTGCTCGAAAATATCCCATTAACCCAATATAATGTTTACTTACAGCACGATTGTGCCCCAAGTCACAACTTTAGGCTCCTAAGGGAATTTCTTGATAATACCTTTCTTCAAAGATGGATGGGTACCAACGGACCTGTTAGATGGCTTCCACGATCTCCAGATCCCTCAATTAAAAAAAATTTTATGGGGCTATATACAAAATGAAATATATAAATCATGATATGACGACGTAGCAGAACTTCGAGAGGCATATCATTTAGCCTTTCGAAATCTGCGAAAGAGACTCATGGTTCTTTTAAACGCTATCCAAAGAATTACAAAAATGTGCCAATTTTGCGTTAGAGAAAATGGTCGTCAATTTAAACATCACTTTTAAAAATTAGTTTTTTTCTTTTTTTTAATAATGTTATTTTTTTGTATTTGTTATATTGTTACTTTGCTATAAAACTGTTGTTACAAACTTACTGTTACTTAATTACTGTCAGTATACTTTGCCCAGACTTATTTTCATGAGGTAAGAAAATTTTACAGGAAATCAAGAATAAACACATTGCCGGTATGGATGGATTCACAGGGTAACAAAATGACAACCAAAATTTGGTGCCGGAAATCTAACATCTGATTTTAGATGTTTTTAATGTGCTGATTCCAAAAATGCCACCAGATTTTTTCTATCAGCTCTAGTTTTTGAGATACAGGTTACAGGTTAATTGATATTTTTTTCTGATAAAGGACAACAAATAAAGACATAAATATGTACTTAATCGTCAAATAGAAATTTCCTAGAATCTAATTAACCAAATGGATACCTGGAATTGTCCCTCAATACACTGCTCTTAATTACTTTTATACCTGTAATTGCCTATGACCCGATCCTTCTATACCTGCTTGGCTGTAATCGATTTAGTATATTACTGAGTTTTCCCAAGTAAACTTGTGCTATCGTTTTGTGTAAATTTTGGTCGTTTTGTAGTATCAAGACACTAAACTGAAACAATGGCATCCACAAGCAGACGTACCTGTGTAAATCATCCCCATGTTTTTTGTTATGTGTGTGGTGAATACACTTTGAAAGAGAGCAGATAAACGATTTCTGACTTTATGAAAAGAGCTTATCTTGCCTATTTTGGCGTTTATTTAGGAGATCAAGATAAATCTTGTGTCCCACATTTCATATGTAAAACATGTGTTGAATATTTGCGACAGTGGACAACTGGAAAGAGGAAGTGCCTAAAGTTTGGTGTACCAATGGTTTGGAGAGAACCGTGAAACCATAATGACGACTGCTATTTTCGTCTCGTTAATATTAAAGGCATAAATAGAAACAATAGACACAAATGGATCTATCCTGATCTAGATTCTGCAAGAAGGCCTGTAGCGCATTCGGAAGAAATACCCGTTCCTTCATTCAGCAGTCTACCCGAACTGACAGAAGATAATACAGAAACATCAACGTCTGACAAAGTTCAAAGAATTGAATCAGAAAACGACAGAGAATTTGAAGCAGATTTAGCAACTCTGCAGTGTTTCAATCAAGAAGAACTAAACGATCTTATAAGAGCCCTGAATCCCTCAAAGGAATCCGCTGAATTACTTGCATCCAGATTAAAAGAAAAAATATACTTTGTCCAGGTACTAATATTACTTTTTATCGTAAAGGAGATAAGGATCTGCTGCCTTTTTTCGCTCAGGAAAATGACTTGGTATTCTGTAACAATATAAAAGGGCTCTTAGAAAAAATGGGTTTGCCTGAATACACTCCAGATGATTGGCGCCTTTTTATTGACAGTTCAAAACGTAGTTCTTTTACATAACGGTAACAAATATGGCTCAATTCCTATTGGTCATTCTACTACCATGAAGCAAGAATATGAAACAATTGCATTAGTTTTGAGAAAAATTAAATACGAAAAACATCAGGGGGCAATTTGTGTTGATTTAAAAATGGTTAACTTCCTCCTTGGACAGCAGAGTGGTTATACTAAATATCCTTGTTTTTTATGCCCTTGGGACAGCAGAGCTAAAAATGAGCACTGGGTTAACAAAAATTGGCCTTCAAGAGATGTCATGATTCAAGGAAAACAAAACGTGAATCAACGAACCTTTGGTTTCAAGAGAAAAAAATCTTACTTCCGCCCTTGCATATCAAGCTATTGAAGCAATTTGTGAAGACTTTAAATCGAGATGGAAGTTGTTTTGGGTATTTGTCACGTAAATTTCCTGGCATTAGCACGGAAAAACTAAAAGCTGGTATATTTGATGGCCCTCAAATAAAGCAACTTGTTAAAGATCCACGATTCACCACATCAATGAACGAGACTGAATCTAACGCTTGGTGTTCATTTGTTCAAGTAGTACAAAATTTTCTTGGCAATCATAAAGCAGAATATTATGTAGAATTAGTGGAAACTATGCGTTGAGATTTTAATATTCTCGGCTGTAACATGAGTATAAAAGTTCACTACCTACACAGCCACCTAGATCGTTTTCCAGAAAACTGAGGTGATTGTGGTGAAGGACAGGGGGAAAGATTCCATCAGGATATTAAAACTATGATAAATCATTATCAAGTACGTTGGGATAGCCACATGATGGCGGATTACTGCTGGAGCCTTCAGCGAGACTGCCCTAGTAAACTCCATTCTAGAAAGTCGTATAAAAGGAAATTTTTATGTGATTAGTGACTAATGTAATTATGTAAATTAAGTTTTTGCAATAAATACTTAAATCCATGTGTCTTTATTTTTTTAACTGGCAATAGTAATATTATATATTATAACAGTTATAACGTAAAATATATACACAATTTAAAAAAAAACTACATCTGATAGACAAAATCTGAGAACTTTTTTACATCATGACCCAGGAAATATGTATCCACTCCACTCTTACTTGTTTTTAGTAACATGTGAGATTTAACACAAAAACAACTAGAGGAGGAAACGGCACGTATCGTGAAGGGAGATGATGATGATGATCTAGAGCCCTTTGAAGACAGCGGTAGTGACTGGGAACAGGACAGTTTGGAAGGCGAATCAATTGGCTCTGACAATACCGACTTGTATGAGGATTATAATTCTGTTACGTATCCAATCCAACAAAATGATTATGATAGATAGTTACAGGCTCAAGAAGTAACAGACAACAGAGCAGGTGAAGATGACTTTCCTTTGTCGCAAATACGCATAAGTTAAAAGAATGTTATAAACTATAAAACAAAAAGTCTAAAAGGTAAAAATGGGCACAAATGGTCAACAGAATTACACCAGAAATCGAAAAGAACAGTTGCCAGGAATATTATACATTTTGCCCTAAGGGGGCATTAAAAGACTGTTCTCTTCTAGAGGATTATTGTTTGCATTTATTTTCTGACAATATATTGGATATTATCCTTCAATATACAAATGTGTCCAAAATGACAAAAGATCAATTAAAAGCTGTGTTTGGTATTCTTATCCTTTCTTTGGTACCTTTTATACATCAAGTATGAGCTGTGTGAGGTCTGTTTCAGATTCGATACAAAACAAACAAGAGAAGGGAGAATGTTGAATGATACTTTCACACACATTCGGGAGATCTGGGAAATTTTAATTGAACCTTGTGGAACATCATACATGCCATCAACGAGCAGCTTCTGGCATTTCGGAGAGGATGTCTTTTTATGATGTATGTTCCTAACAAGCCAGCAAATTATGTATATGTTGGATGTAAGTCCGTACTTGGGAAAAAAACAGATATCAATGGTTCGTCCCTAGCCGAATTTGATGTAAAAAAGTTAACCAAATCAGTTCATGGTACAAATCGCAACATTACCATGGACAGTTGGTTTACGTCAGTTTCTCTTGCTTACCAGTTGCTACAAAATCCCAACAAATTAACAATGATAGGAAATATTAGCACGAATAAAAAAAAATACTATTATCTTATGCACCAAGAAAAAACAAATTAGTTTTGCTACTTTCAACAATGCATGATCACGATAACTCTGGTATTTTCCCTGCTAAGTTCTTTTTAGGTTCTTCCTATTTAAGTACATCCTTGAAATAATTTGTGACCGCTAAACTAAATTATCGTGTGACTTCCACATCTTAGGAACATTTAGGCATATAAAGTAAAAAACATTAGAAATAAGTAAGTTGCGTTGTTATTAGGAAATTACTAAAAATTGTCGGATGTGTATTCTAATAGGCACCTACTAAATATACCAATTTTTTAAGAGGATGTTTCAACCCACATAATAATTACGAATAATCTATACGTAATTTATACAGTAGGTACATCTATGACTTTCTTTATTATTTACCGGATGTTTGAAAAAACATGTGCCATCGATCGTGGCGAGATTCCCAATCCAAAAATAAAACTAAAAGTTTTTATCGAGATGGGTGCGACTTCGCTTCGTTTGTGTGATACAAGGAGTTTTTTATTTTATTGCTTTATTCCAAATTTCTTCAAAACGACTGTAGCAATCCAAATGAAATATGGAAGGAGAAATTATTTTAACTAGTAAATATTTCACTGATAAAAATGCGTTTACTGTGCGTGTGACACGGAATAATTCAAAAACAAAAACATGAAGCCCACTGACTTGTTTATCTTTTGTTACCCTAGTTATGTAGCTTGTGTAGTATCTGTTGAAAATTTCCTCTCTTTTATGAGTAAAATACAATTTAATTAACCTCTCTTAAGTAAAGCTTGATATTAATCCACAAAAAGTCTAGTATGCCACAATCTGGATTGAATCAAAAAACGAATTGTGTGGGTTGAGGAGATAATTCTCAATTCAGTGAATCGTACAGCTACAAGTACCAGAGTCGATGAAAATGAAAAATATCCGCTTCGTTTGTACACAAAATGTGGGAAGAAAAACAATTAAAACCATACCATATGTGTTTAAAAACTTTGACCGATATATTATGGGCCTTGACAAGAATTTTCTCTCATGGTGTATTCTTTTTACAGACGAAGAAACATTTACAAGAAAGGGATAATACATTTTCATAACTTTGGTAATAAGTTGTCTGAGAAAAATTCCCATGTACGAAGAGTAGCAAACTGACAGTACGAGTTTTATGTGAATATTTGGGCTGGTATTATTGGACATGAAATTATTGGTCTAATTTTTCTGCCACATAGACTGAATCATGTGTCATATTTAATTTTCTGATAAATGATCTGCACGAGCTGTTATTTATATTAATGAGAAATAGAATGTAGTCTCAATATGATGCAGCACTGGCGCATTTTGGGAGTACCTCTCCAAAACATAGAGGCATGGATGGTTGCCTATGGTGGTCCAGTAGCATTGTCATCAAGATCCCCTGACTTGACTCCTTTGGATTTTTATATGTGGGGGCGTTTAAAGGAGCTCGTATAAAAGACGGCAGTACAAACATTTGATTAACTTTACAACGCATTGAAATGACATTACATACATACAAAGGTAACTTTTAACAGGCACTAAATAGCGTACACTAACAAAAGATAAAAAGCCTGACTAGCAAAAGATAAAAAAATCAGTAGCGCACATGTTTTTTTTATTAAATGCATTTTTATCAGTGAAATATTTATTACTTTAAATAATTTCTACTTCCATATGTCATTTGGATTGCTACAGTCGCTTTAAACAAAGCTGGAATAAGCCAAACAAAAAAATATAACATTTTTAACACCCTGTATCACAGAAACGAAGTGAAGTCGGACCCACGTTGATTTAGACTTTTAGTTTTATTTTTGGGTGAGGAATCTCCTCACACCCTGACCCTGTACATAATGAGAAAAACTCCAGGTAAACCCAATGTATCGTTTTTGTTAAAAGAGTAAATAAATAATAAATAAATAAATAAATAAATAAATAAATAAATGCTTTATTGTCAAAAAAAAAATTTTACAATTTTGTGGACAAAGCTGTTGTAAAAAAATAGTTTACAAACATAAAATTAGCAAACAAAACAAGACAAAAACACATCATAAATATTATAGAAAAATAATATTTAAATCAGGAATTTAGAATATTAATATTATAGAATCCTAAAAGAAGTACATTAGAAATGTACTTTGTCAGTCGTACTATGTTTCATAAATATAATGTAAAAAAATAAAAAAGCAAAGTAAAAAATAAAAAAGTACGAAACAATTAAAAAAATACATATACAAAGTTCGGTAAAAATGGTTGGTAATGGCAACTATCACACTAGGGGTTCATAAGGATAAAATTATATGTTGTAAAACTCGTTCACGGTGTAGAAGGCTCTTTCCAGTAAGAATGATGCCAATGCAATACTCAGTAGGTAACGAACAGCTCTTTTTTGTAGTATAAAAATTCGATCAAATTGAGTCGCACAACATGTACCCCAGAATGGAATAGCATATCTGAGGTGCGACTCAACAAGAGCAAAATAAACAGTTCTAGAGGTAGAAAAGCTAAGCTCCTCGGAAACAGATCTTAACGCAAAGCAAGCAGAACCTAACTTCCTCGATAAAGCATCGATATGTGGATCCCATTTTAAAGAATCATCTACAAGAAGCCCTAGAAATTTTACAGAGTTTACGACATCAATAGTGGTGCCATTAAGGTCAAAGGGTTGCAGCGTGTTTTTATAAGACAAGACTTTCGTTTTAGAGATGTTCAAACATAGGAGATTAGAATCGCACCAGGATTTAATGGTGATTAGGTCATTAGATACAATCCTATGTATGTCCGTGACATCTGGGTGGCTCCACGTAAAGCTGGTATCGTCCGCAAAGAGACATATTTTTCCACTAATGTTTAAATTAGCCATGTCGTTTATGAACAGAAGAAACAAGATAGGGCCTAGTACCGAGCCTTGAGGCACTCCATATTCCATTGGCCTACAAGAAGACATCCTGTTGTCAACTTTCACAACTTGATTTCTGTTGCTAAGATATGACTTAAACCAATTGAGAGGAGCCCCTCTAAATCCATAGTACTGCAGTTTGTTAGTTAATATATTATGATTCACACAATCGAAAGCTTTGGAAAAATCACAGAAAATTGTTGCCGTAGCGTGATGGTTGTTTAGGCTGGAGTAAACTCTATTAAGAAGGGAAAACATGGCATCGCTTGTGCATTTGTTACTTAGAAATCCAAATTGATGTTTTGTAAGTATTTCATATCTAGACAGAAATGATAAAAGCCTTTTTTTAACCAGTCTTTCGATGATCTTAGATAGCGTAGGGAGAAGTGCAATTGGGCGATAGTTCGAAGCTTCTTCTGAAACACCTCCTTTGTGAAGAGGTATGATTATTGCAGTTTTAAGGCAGCTTGGAAAAGTACCATTTTGGAAAGACATATTTATCAAAGCAGTCAGATGCTCTAGTGTGCATTCCGGCAGACTTGAATACATTTTTAAAGTAAGTCCATCAGTTCCCGAAGAAGATTTATTTTTGATATCATTAATTGTACTACGAAGTTCTGATAAAACTACTGGTGAAAAGAACAAACTGTGCAGGTTTACCCTATGATTAGAGAGATATGAAATTGGGTCATTAGATTGAGATACGGATTTAGTCAAATCTTTGGCTACATTTACAAAATAATTGTTTAGGTCCTCAGGAGAGGTAAGGATAGTGCTGGATAAAGGAGTTTTGTTTCTTAAATCATTTACGATAGACCAGGTTTCTTTAGCTACATTTTTGGCGTTGGAAAGTCTATTATTGTAATAAATATCACTGGCGGCTTTAATAGTTTTATGATAAATTTTTCTGTATGATTTTACATAATTATGAAAAAAGACACTGTCCGAAAATTTCTTTAAATGAGATAGTGACCGCATGTTCTTAGAAGATATATGTAAACCTTTAGTGGACCAGGGTTTACTTCTTTTATTTTTGATAGGCCTAAGAGGAAAAGATTCAGAGGCTATAGTTAGAGTTTTTATAAAACGAGAAAATTCAGTGTCGACATCATAAGTGTGAGAGTCCCAGTCAGTTATTTGACATAGGTGTTTGAAATTAATGAAATTTCTAACCGAAAAAATACGGCCTACTTGTCTAAAGGAATTTTTGGCTTTGGATGTAATTGAAAATTTTGTGAAAATTGCTTCATGATCGGAGAAACCTGGACTTAAGACATTACATTCGACGGAGCTAGGATCGAAAGAAGACACAACGTGATTACGTACTATAGATTCTATAGTACTGGCACTTGTCTTAGTAATTCTGGTTGGTGAGTTGACGTGCATGGCAATTCCTAATGACTCAAAGATGGACTGAAGACATTCCTGAGCAGCACACACACTGGAAAAGTCAATATTGAAATCGCCACATAAGATTAATTTGCTTTTTACAGGAAGGGACTCGAGCAAACTTAGAAGGTTATGGCAGAATAATTGCACATCAGCATCAGGTGTTCTATAAATACAAATAATATAAAGGTCATAAGTATTGTGATAAACGATAGAAAATTCAAATACTTTTTCAGATAATAAATGATTATACTTTGATATTTCGGAAAAATCGTTGTTTGAAGACATTATCATGGTGCCTCCATGAGTTAAATTAGTTCTATTAAATCTGGCAATTGTGGTATAGTTTTTAATAAAAACAGGTTGATTGATATTTAGCCAGTGCTCAGTGATGGCAATGACTTCTGGAAAATTTAGCTCTTCTAACAAAAGATATAATTCGTCTGTTTTATGTCTTAAGGACTGAATAATAAGAAAAAAAAAAGATTAAAATTGCTATTGGTCAATTTTTTAGAGGGTGCTAGATCCTCTTTTCGCGTCATATTGACTTTTTGATGGTGAACCACTAGAATAATATTTACCAGTACCTTCACGAATTTTTTGGAGCCGTAAAATTTTTTGCGAGGAGTAGAAAGATCTATACGCTGCAAGGTCTGAGTCCACTTCAGATGAACCAATCCCATAGGCATCGTGGAAGCGATAATACAGCTTGCGCAGGGATTCCTTGTCACTGGGAAGGTCTTCTGAAGCTAGCAATAATTTAATGCTAGTACTTGTATGCCCCTCAAAACACACACTAGATGGCTGGTCGTGTAGATAAGCAAGAAATAGCCTTAAGGTCTTTAGTAAGGAAGGATCCCTTAATCTGGCTAATATATAGCGACCATTTGCTTTATCCGAATCTTGGGACAGCCGCACTCTTGGTGGAGTCATTGGATCAAACTGCAAAAAATCATCTTTCTTTGCAGTTTTCTCCATGCTTAATTTAGAGCCCTCCAGTGCCAATAACCTACAAGCTGCTATGGCCTCCCTGTCAGAGCCAATTATGACTGACTTATCCTCTTCAGGCACAAATGTCACTGGTGATTCCAATAATTGAGGCTTTGGTGGAGACAGCCCCCGGCTCTTTGGGATATCTATATTGACATCTTGATGACTAGAAGATGAGACATTATGGGCTGTGGAAGTGGGCGGCGTTTGGATAAGGGTTGGTGAAACTGAATCATAGGTAGAATCAATTATAGTACCAGGTGGCCATAGACTAGCGTTCTTAAGCTGAATTAAGTGATCTTTATTTTGCACCCCAATTTTAAAATCGGAGTGCAAAGTGTCTGCATTCTTAAGCATAGGAAAACAACGCACAAAATTCGTGGTTCCTAATTTTTCTTTGATGTAGTGTACAAGCTGATTTGATTTATACGTGGACGGAATTATGGATACCACTACATAATGCCATTTCTCTATAATGGGTGTTTTGTTGGGCTGGAAGGAAACAGCTTTTTTTGGAGACTTATTGACAGGCATTTGGATATCTGTTGTATCGGTTTGGGTTGATATTGCGGCACTAAAACTAAATTTCGAAAACGGAAGATTCTTCAGAACCCGTTTAAATTTTATTGCGTAGTTTATTTTGGTGGCTCAATTAATACAGCTGCTAATAACGCCCATCACACACTGCTAATTATCATTATTCAAATATATTATTTAAAAATTACTTATTTGCAATTCAAAAAGTATGCATTATTATTGATGGGAATAATTTAGTCACATAGCTTGCGTGCTTATGGATTATAAATAAATATTAGTTCACTTTATAATAATATAAAACTGCAATACGTACTGTTAAAAATTACTAGTACTCGCTCTTATTACAAGGTTTTATTTAAATTCACTTGTTCGTCTATTTGTCTGCCTGTGTTCGATAATCCAGTTGTATTGGAGAGAGAATAAAAAAAAGGTTCACGTTCAGAATTGAATAAAAAATAGTATTAAGTACCAATTATTGTAAGAAAAAGGCGCCCATGGAAATATAAAATGGGAAATCTAAAATAATATAAGGCGAAAACTGGAACACTGCTTTTACCTTTAAAACTGCAAAACCTTGCAAACTGACTTAAAAAAACACTAAAATAAAAAATAAAATTTTATTTTGAAAATTTTACTTGAAATCGGAGTCAAACTAATTCTTAATTACCTAATCACAAAAGGACATTTATGTATTGAATATCTACGTATATATATATATATATATATATATATATATATATATATATATATACAGGGTTATGATAAATTAAGGAATAAATTCATTATCTTGGAAAATTAAAAAGGTAATAGAAAAATGCTCGAACCCGTCGATTTAGATTAATTTTTACGCATATTTAGAAATTATTTTAAACTATACAGGGGCACTCACAAAAGTTGTACAACTGTCATCTTTGATTTTTTCAATACAACGCCTTATTTTTTCTGCTGATTTGAATTCTCTATGAAATTCTAGACATTTTGGTATAACATAACCTATAATGAAAATCAACAATTATCGAAATATTCTTATCTAAATAAAACATAAAACACATATCAGGAAATTAAATAAGAAAACTACTTTATTAAATTTTGAAAATGTCCACCATTTACAGCTCTACAATGCCCTAGACGATGGAAAAACTCTTGTTGCACATTAGTAACTGTATCACATTGAATATCTCTTATAACAGTTCGAATACGATCCTTAAGAATTTCAATAGTATGTGGCTTATTTTTATACACGTTTTTCACATACCCCCAAAGAAAAAAGTCTAACGGGCTTAAGTCCGGCAATCTTGCCGGCCACTCAATTGTCCTACGTCTCCCAATCCATCGTCTCGGAAAGGTTTCATTTAAGTATCTCCTGACATCAGCTGCAAAATGGGGTGGTGCCCCATCCTGTTGATACCATAACAGTTCACTGGAAAGATCCGGATCGTTTACATTAGGATGTAGGGTAGCTAATGCTGGTATAAGATTCTCTTCCAAAAATTGAAGATACATTTGCCCCGTTAGTGAGGAATCAAAGAAATTTGGACCTATAACTTTATTGCCTACAATACCTGGCCATACATTAACACTTTGACGATACTGTGTATGACTTTCCCTGTACCAGTTAGGATTTTCTGTGTTCCAGTGTCTAAAATTTTGTTTATTTACTTCTCCATTGAGACAAAATGTTGCCTCATCTGTGAAACAATTTCTTTTGACAAATAATGGATCATGATTACACATGTTGGTCATAATTTCGCAAAACTCGTTTCTGCAATCTGAATCATCATTTATTAATTCTTGAACGAATTTCACTTTATAGGGATAAAAATTTTCTTTTTTCAAATATTTGGAAACTGTTGTTTGATGTATATCATTATCATAGGCTGCGTCAGTAGTTGAGGAATGTGGATTATCTTGAAAAGTTAAGAGAACGTCTAGTTTCTTTTCATCTGAGATCCTAGGGCGACCTTTTCCAAAGCGGTCCGTAACACTACCAGTATCCGTCCATTTCCTTTCTATTTTGCTCACTGCAGACTGAGTAATAGGTTGCCTATGAGGATATCTGTTGTTAAACAGCTTACAAACTTTTTTTTGTGTACTAGTCTTATCACCAGTACTAAGCATTATTTGAATTTCAATTCTTTCTTTCTCTGTTAAACGCATAGTCAATATTTGAAATCAAAATGACAGATCGTAAATAAATTATACGACTTGTCAACACAGTGACAGTGACAAAGTCATTTTTTTTTGGGATTACGCGACAGACATAGGTAGGGTATACAAATGTCCGATAGGTTATTAAATACACAGGTTTTATTTAGATAAGAATATTTCGATAACTGTTGATTTTCAGTATAGGTTATGTTATACCAAAAATGTCTAGAATTTCATAGAGAATTCAAATCAGCAGAAAAAAATAAGGCATTGTATTGAAAAAATCAAAGATGACAGTTGTACAACTTTTGTGAGTGACCCTGTATAGTTTAAAATAATTTCTAAATATGCGTAAAAATAAATCTAAATCGACGGGTTCGAGCGTTTTTCTATTACCTTTTTAATTTCCAAGATAATGAATTTATTCCTTAATTTATCATAACCCTGTATATATATGTACATATGGAACCTTATTTTCTTGGGTTAGGTTAACAATGAAAACAAAATTTTTCACTGTAAGTCAATTGTAAGATTATGTTGAGCTTTATCAAGATTTTATTTAGTCTCCTGTTTCCTAATTTTTTTTTTCATTTAAAAATACAATAAAAATATATACATACAAGAAACATCATCATATGCATCATCAAATTATACACTTTTTTTAAAATTTTTTTAACATCTTTGGTGATAATGTAACGACTGAAAATATCATTACACTACGTTTCATAAATAAAATTTATATATTCAACAAAAACACAAATATCTATTATACTTATAGATTACTGTACGCACCTTCGAGAAGCAATTTGCTTGGTGGAATGTTAATGTGGTAAAATTATGGCACTAATTGGATCTAGAATATTTTGGTTATCATTTTTTTATCAATAAAAACTATGTACTTTATCTGATGCTTGATACCTGCGAAAACAAATTTGTTTTAGTGATTTTAAGTCATTTAACGTTTCAATGCATATAATGGTGTTAATATATATTTTTATTGTGTTTTTAAATGGAAAAAAAATTAGGAATCAGACTAAATAAAATCTAGATAAAGCTCAACGCAATGAGCGAAACGTTGATATAAAGTGATAAATTCTGTTTTCATTGTTAACCTAACCCAAGAAAATAAGGTCCCACATATAAATATATGGTTAAAGAAAAATTCTAATTTATAGGGTGTCAACGAATCGGTACATAAAGAAGAGAGTTTTCGCTTATTTTTCACTTTACGGTCACTTCCGGTTTCACCGGAAATGACTTCAGTTTCGATTTTTTAAATGGAACACTCTGTATATTTTTACATTTTTGGATTCCTGAGACAATTCTGCATCAGAATGTGATATTTCAAAAACTTTTTACGACTACTTGATTTTTTTATAGCCATTTTTAAAATTGCTTCTTGGTACCATGACTGGACGCAAATTAATCTAAGGACCTGAAATGAGGACAGAATAATACAATTGCTAAGTTTTAGTGATTAGTCTGATAGCAAGGAACAAGAGAAGTTGATAAAATCAAATTTTTGTGTATAACTATTTTTTTTCAAATGGCGACGCTTTTTAGACGAGCACGTTTTTGAAAGGAGGATTTTTCTGCGAATCTAACGGTACTAACTTTTTGCGATTGGATTAAAAATAAGCTCAAACATTAAATATTTCTAAGAAAAATACTCGATAATCAATTATTTACTTTTATGCAGTGTGCCATGGATATCCATGCTGGATATTTAGTAGGAATTTTAATTGTGACAGTTGTTTAATCAAATTACTTACGTTGGATCTGTCTATGCGTCATGTCACGTAAAGTCTGTCCAGCCTATCTCTGTTGATGAAAAGAATGCACGCCTATGCGTCTAATTCTCGGAACAGCATTTTTTATACAGGTTTCTGCTACCCCTCTTCAGATATCGTCAACAAATTTAGGCGTGCAAATCTGTATCTTTGGCTAACAAATAGTTCAGAGTATTAAATAAAAATTTCAATAACGCTGTAAAATTTAAAAGCACAATATTCGAGTTCACTGTAGTTGTTCAAAGTGCATTCCTCATTGTTCACTACACATTTCCGTTCGTTCAATTGCTTCTCTCAATACGTTGTGCAATAAGGTATAATACTTCTAAATACATGTACAACACTTTTCTTCTAAGATTTCAAGAGTGTCTGGGGTTATTACATAGGCTCTTTCTTTAACATATGCCCAAATAAAGAAATCGAGAAGAGTGAGATCCAGTGAACGGGCGGGTCACCGCATTGGGCCATTGGTTGCAATAACTTTATAATTAAAATGTTCAATTAAATAATTAAGAACTTCTCTGGTATTGTGAGGCGGTGCTCCATCTTGCTGGAAGTAAATTCGGCGTAAAACTTCTAAAGGTAGGTCATTAAAATGTTGCTCAATTTCATTTTGGACAAAGCCTAAGTACCTACCTTGGCCTTGAAATAAAATTAGCCCAATTATTCTGTTACCAACGATACCAGCCCAGACATTGACACTAAACCTTTCTTGAAAATTTCATACTCTTATTTCATGTTGATTTTTGATTTTATTGGGCCTATTAACGAGTGTTTTGCTTGTTATAACCATCATTAGTAAATCTGGATTCGTCAGAAAATAAAATAGAGTTGATAAAATTTGGGTCAATTCTACATTAGAGCAACCAATCACAAAACAATACCCGTCTATCGCCATCGTCAGAATACAAATGTTGGTGTAACTGGTACTTAAAAGCTCGATATCCGTGTTTCTTTAGTATTTTTCTAGCTGATTTATGACTTAAACCCAGTTCGTGATTAATTTTTCTTAAAGAAACATTTTTATCAACTTCAACCATAGCAAGAACGTTAATCTCCATTTCTTCATTTATAATAAATCTGCCTTCCGCCATCTCTGAGTATACAACTCAGCAGCATTCCTTGAATTTTTATGACATTCTCCAAATATTAATAACATATCGACTTTTTCATTTTGAGTATACATTATTTTGACTTTTGAAAATAAAAATAATACTGAAAATCAAGAAAAATTAGGAAATCTTATGTCTACCCAGAAAGAATAGGTAAGTGTCACTGTCAAAACAAAAATCCTACTTAATATCTAGCATGGCTATCCGTGGCTCACTTGATAAAAGTAAATAATTGATTGATTATTGAGTATTTTTATTAGTAATATTTAATTTTTTAGCTTATTTTTAATCCAATCGCAAAAAGTTAGTACTTGTCTAAAAATCGCCATTGTTAGGACACAAAAATTTGGTTTTATCAACTTTTCTTGTTCCTAGCTATCAGACTAATCACTAAAACTTTGCGATTGTATTATTCTGTCATCATTTCAGGTCCTAATATTAATTTGCATCCGGTTTAGATGCAATTGTCTCAGGAATCCAAAAATTTAAAAATATAAAGTGTTCCATTTAAAAAATCGAAACTGAAGTCATTTCCGGTGAAAGTAGAAAAAGTAAGGACACGCGAAATATTACAGGTACCGCATACGTGACGGCGAGTTCCGCATTGTTGCCAAGCTTACTGTTTTTCTCTTATAAAAGGATTTTTTTAATGGAGCACCCTGTATTATATTAGTTTTTTTAAATCTATGTAAAATTCTCAATACTTTTTATTAAGACACTTTTTATGAAAAGTGAAATTTAAAGTATTACCTTTTATTAAACTATCTGCACAGAAAAGATTATCTGATATGTTTGACAACGTCAGTTTTGCTGATTTACAATAATAGATCGTTTAACTGTGGAAAACATTTAACCCTTAACTGCTGACATCTAATTTTCTGTCACATAAGCTGACATGGAGTCTGACAGACTCCTAGAGAAAAAAGGTTTTTCTCAAAACTTTTTAAAAATTTTAACTTTTGCATATTAAAATAACAAATCAAATTGATTTTAACAAACATATATTACACCAAAACATAAATGCCTTTTACTTATTAGTACTAAAGGATACAAATGTAAACATCTCCACGAACTAAAAAAAACATCATATTCGTAAAAAATCAATAATCTAATCCTAAAATATGAACAAATTTGACATGTTTGATATTGTATCGTAATAAACAATCATAACCGACAGAGAAAAAATTAAAAAATCACTGCCAAGTCCTAAAATAAAAAAACGTGCAGAGGGTCTAAACGTGGTCATTCAAAGTCTACTACATATCATTGTCACAACAGGTAATACAACATTTCTGGAACACTGCAAAGCAGATTGGTTTTTTGCAGCGGAAACACAAAAAAGCAGTCTTTCTTTTCAATCTGGCTGGGCAAATATAACAATATTTTCGAATTTCAAGTCGTTCTTCCACACGGACTGGTTCCCTGAATATTCTGGATACGATGTATTATTGTGCGCACATCGTTACATAGGTTCACCACATTTAGACGTCTTAACATATGGGGTTTTACTAACTCATCAGCTAACTTTTCCACAAAAGAAAATCTGGTTTCATTATTTTGAGGATTGGCAGCATACATGATGAACAAATTACGACCACAAATGTCCACTACCTTGTAGAAAATCGCTAAAGGCCATCTTTGCGTTCGTCGACTGCAACTTGATATTTTGCACACTTTTCATCAAGTGAATCTACCCCGCCTTTAGTTAGATTATACCACGCATTAATTTCTCTTTTCCACTATCTGGATCCACACTTTTACTATGGTGCATGGGAAGAAATCAGTAACACTGCTTTACTTTTTTTTGGCACATGGAGCACAAGTTATATCCTTTGTGAGCCACAGACAACTTCACCAACTGGCCTCTCTCTTGCGTGGAAGAAATTCGGGGGGGATTTCCCTTTTATTTTTTTTTCGGACAAGTTCCCAGATATGCTAATTTTTTCTTCCAAT